>JAEVFN010000065.1:817563-964883 GCA_030449075.1 Murraya paniculata
TGTGATTATTCTCATTCTACCTTGAGGTTGAGTGTGTGTGTATGGTGTGTATACAATATCAATATTATAAAGCACACATATCTACTAAAATATTACATATTTATACTATTGAAGTCTTAATTATATATATATAAATAATATTATATATCGATATTATAAAATATACATGTATATTAATATTTTACATATTTACACTATTTTTAAGTTCTAAATTTATATAAAATTTTGTGAATAAAACACTTGTGTATATGTTCATTTTTTTTAAAAAATAAAAAAAAGATAATCATATCTAATATTTGTGTTTTGATGGCAAGAACTTACAAATTATTTAGAATAGAAAATATAAGCATGTCATTGATTTGGTAAATAAGTCAACTTTAACCCTAACCCGACACAAAAGAATATCGTGTGGACTCAACCCCAACCTATTTAATCATCATGTCAAATTTGACGTCTCATACCCATTTATTCTTGTGGTGTTTGTGTTAGATAATTGAGACGTGTCAAATTTGCCAACTCTAGTAGGTTTTTTGTCTACTCAATAGTTTGATATCTAAACCTTCCATGTAAACAATATCGAATAACAAATAGTTAAAATTTTTCTAAGTATTATTTATAAACAGTTTAATAAAATATACAGAATCAACGATAATCACATATACACTTTATGGACTCAAGCATAGATTTAGTTAAATATTAATTTTAACAATCAATAATGTATGACATAATTAGTAAAAGATTTAATAATATCTAACAAAACATGTGAAACAATACTGTAAACATTAAAGCATATATGTAGGAAATTAATTAAATAATGTGTAATTTATTTCTTTGAGCAAGTATTATTCTTAACTCTGGCATGAGAAAATTAACAATAAAACCGATAGAATCTGTTGTCAAGCCGCGGCCTTCAATTCCTTTCTCTGTCTCGCTTCCGCTTCATGGTCTGTATGTTCTTCCAAAAGCCAGAGACTTTGTTTTTAGGGAGCTGCTAAGTTACAGCTTATGTAACTTACAGCCGCAACTTTTTCGAGTGAACAGTAACCATGTGGAGTTACTGTTCACTCGAAAAAATTGCGGCTGTAAGTTACAGCAGCTGTAACTTAGAAAAACCCTTGTTTTTATAATCCTTGGCCGACTTCAAACACGTCCAAATCCTTGTAGAATTGGGTTGCTTTGCCACCAATCTTTAAAGTCAAATCGTGAAAAAAGTTTAATGCTTTACAATTATGCTTCTTTCACGTCCGGACCTTAAAATAGATTTAATCAATCAACCCAAATCCAAAGACCAAGCCCAATTGATTTATTTTGCAAGTGCCTTGCATATGCAGTCATTAAAAAGAAAATCTTTTGTATTTCTTTGAACATCCGTGACGAAATTGAACGTGCGAGTGGTGCTCCGTTGAAACCAAGGGATGTCCATTGAACTAAAGAAATGCAATATAAAAAAGTTATATGTAAAAAATTTACTATAAAATAAGTAAATAAAAAATGAGATGAAGATGAGTAAACTGATTTTTATGCGGAAATTTTTTATTCTCAACCCACTAAATTTATAGGAGAATGGAGGCCAAATTCTAAATGACATTTAATAAATAGAGTGGGGATTGGAGGTAGTCACCCCATAGTCTCACCTCGCCTTATTACCATCTCTAACTCTATGTAGAATTACGATTCCATAATTTGATCTCACTCTATTGCTATCTCGAATTATGTGTAGAACCATAAAAAAAATATGATAATTAAGAGAATAAGCATGCTAAGATACAAAATATTTGCAGATATATTCCCAAAATCTTGTGTGGATTTGCACCAAATGTTTCAAGTGCTCCACTTAATCCTTGCTGGGATAAGAACAAAGAATGGAAGGAACTATAAGCTACTCAAAACCAGTAACCTTAACCAATATGAAGAAATTAGTATGATTTTAGTGCGTACAGAGAGAGCAAAACCAGTTGCATTCATATTTCACATCTGACAAGACAGTTTCGAAATGCCAACTTCAATTTTTTGAGATTTCATTCTCACGCCTACAATCTTAGGGTTCGGTATTGTTTCTTAATTAGTATTTTTTGAAAATAAAAATAAAAATGAAAATGGTGTTTTGCAGTTATTATATTTCAAATTTAAGTATGCGTCTGGTATCGTTTTTTGTATTCTATATTTTAAAACTGAAAACAATAATATGCGTTCGGTAGATACAATTCAGAAGGATAAAAATAGTGAATATTTGTTCGGTAGTACCACTTTAAAAAATAATTTTTACTAAACATTTAAAACAAACTTATAATTAAAAGTAATTATTAAATTAATACATACACAAACGTATCATAAATAATTTAGTATTAGCATTAATATAAAAAAGTTTTACATTATGGTTGTTTTTACACTATAATTAACATATATATTATAACACATAATTTAGACAAAATAATTGTTTTACAGTTCATTTCTTAGAGCAATCAACTTGGTCCCAACATTTAGAACTAACAACCTAGCAACCTGTATGACACCATTGATTTGAAATGAAATGCTCACAAGTGTCAATACAATTCAGATCTGGCAACTGCTTCAGGAAAACCGAACTGGTTTGCAATAGTTGCCACACATGCAACGAAAATGTCAACAGTGTATTGAGAATATGACATTATCAACTCTTCACAACAAAGTTAATTAATATACTTTTATTGAGTTAAAATAATTCAAATTTCTTGCTATTGACCGAACTTGACCAACTGCCCATGGTTGCAACGGCGGCCAGTGGTGGTGCTCTGCGACCATCAACACCACCCCCACAAGCCGACAATCTTCCCCTAGACCGGCAACCACCATCACAGCCAAAACAGAAGCCAAACCCACAACCAAGATCTCAAATCCCTCCCATCACCGCCACCACACTTGCCATCGTCGGTGATGACCCCCTTCCGTCACCGATCATCTCCTCAACCCATCTCCATGCTGTCCCGTCGTCTTTAACCTCTCAACAGATTGCAGAGAAGAACACAGATTCGTGCACGTATTTTTATTTCTTTCAAGGAATATTTTATTATTTGTTTTACAAAATGCGGAGAACGCCTAAAAGTGGTTTCCTATTACATGACTAATTTGTGCCACTTGTATTTTGCATTTTTTGAATGTGTTTTCATAATATAGTTGCCGAACACGTACTTCACCCAGATTTTGAAAACGAGAATGAAAATGGGCTTCGTAAAACACTACCGAACAGGCCCTTATCTCCTCAAATTCCATCTGGATTGAGTTTACGTCATTTAAAACTTAGTTTTCTTTAAGAAAGACTTATAGTCCCATCTATTTAATATTTTCGTCATGCAGCTCTGATACCAAGTAAAAATCTATGGATCAATTACTCTTAGTCGAAATTAATATTAAAAAAATTCTTAATAGATTGTGCCTAGCGTATTATAAGCTCCTTATTCTTCCTACAAAAAACCGATGATTCAAAGTTTAGCAATAATTAATTAGGCTTTTCAACGATTAAAAACATGACAAAGAATGCAAATTGCAAAACAAAAGCTAAACAATCTCATTGACAACTATGACGACCCAAAGAAGGGGGAAAAAAAAATAAAAAACAAGTCACAGTCACAGTTACTGAAAACACCATATAGAATTTATAAACTCCCATCACAAAAAAGAACAATTAATATAAATGATCTCAAGTAAGGGGTGTTGATTTTCTTGAAACCCCAAATTGTAATTACGTGGTTTTCAAATCAATAATCCTTTCTCATTTTATTTGATTAAACTAAAACAGGGAATTCATTTTCTCTGTTCGTTGTCATGTCCCACTTTATTCCACTATGCCGCAATGTAATTGATGGAATGGAAATGCTATTAAGTTTGCAAGTAGAAGAAATTAGGTTTCGAAATTTTGATAAATTATATTAAAAATAGAAATGAATAAAAACTAAGATTTTGGGTCCGTTTTATAATAAGTCTAAATATCACGAATTTACCACAATAGGAAAATTCAAAATATAATATGATAATTAAATTCTCCTAATCAAAATAAGAAAAGGAAAGCAAATGGTACACAAATCCGAGTTCTAGAAGAAAAGATAAAAATCCTAGAAGAATTACGAAAAATAGGAAAAAATCTTAAAACTACAAAATGACCAAAAAAAAAAAAGAATTTTCAGTCTAACCATGACGTAGAACAGCTAAAGCAATTCCAGGTTTTGATCTTTTCGTTGCAAGCTTTGAAACGGTATATTATACGCAAAAAATGGACACCTGTAGTTCAAGTTATAGCCTCTGAAATGTATCCTGCTTGCGACACGCAACTCCATATATCAATAATTAACAAAAAGGAGCTAGCTTGGCAGGAAAGGCCGCATCTTAAGCTGATCCACAAACCTTGTTCCACAAAAAGAGCAGAGAATACGGATGATTAAATTCAGAGAATGAAAAATTAATAAGTGTTTCGTTATTATTTTTGAAAATAAGATAAAATAGTGTGGTGAATGTTTCTCTATATTAAATGAATAAATATTACAGGTATATATATACTAGTGTTGATACACATTAATCCTATTCTAGAGCCTATGATTAAGCTAAATCATATACAGATAAGGAAAGAAATAATAGAAAATCAATCTCGAATATTTGACAATATGGACTACGTATTCTATGGCTATTCTACAACTCATCTTCCTTTAACACTCCCCCTCAAGTTGGAGTGTATGTTAATGACACCCAACTTGCTAAGTAAAACTTCAAACTGCACAGTGCTCAAAGGCTTCGTAAATAAATCTGCTGGCTGATCTGAAGTGCGAATGTGAGCAGTCTGAATCATTCCATCTTGAATCTTTTCACGCACTAAGTGACATTCTATCTCTATGTATTTAGTTCGCTCATGAAAGACTGGATTCGAGGCTGTGTGTATGGCCGCTTGATTATCGCAGTACAAATTCACTGGCTGCGTGTGGCTTATTCCCAAGTCGTTCAAAATGTTTTTCAACCATGTGATCTCACAGCATGTAGTAGCCATAGACTGATACTCTGTTTCAGCACTTGAACGAGATACCGTTGTTTGTTTCTTTGTCTTACAAGAAATTGGTTCTTGACCAAGCAAGATGCAATAACCTGTAATTGACCTTCTTGTATCCTTGCAACGAGCCCAATCAGCATCACAAAATGCTCGTAGTTGAAGGGAACCTGTAGTTGGTAATAAAATACCTTGTCCAGGAGTATGTTTGATATACTTAAGAACTTTATGTGCTGCCTCCAAGTGTGGTTGTCTAGGTTTGTCCATAAACTGACTCAACGCATGAACAATATAAGTAAGGTCTGGTCTAGTTATGGTGAGATAAACTAACCTCCCTATTAATCTTCTGTTTGTTGATGCATCATCTAAAAGTTCTCCATCTGATTGCGTGAGTGACAAATTTGGATCTACCATAAAACGAGAAGGTTTAGCACCTACGAACTCGACATCTTCTAAAATTTCCAAAGCATATTTTCGTTGTGACAAACTGATTCCTTGCCTTGACCTTGCAACCTCTATGCCAAGGAAATATTTAAGCTTTCCCAAGTCTTTAAGTTTGAATTGCTTGGATAAGAAAAGTTTAGTATCTTCTATATCTTGCAAATTATCTCCAGCCAATATCACATCATCAACATACACAAGTAATGCCAAAAAGCTACCTTGCCGTTGTCGGACGAAAAAAGAATAATTGGAAAGGGACTGGTGGAATCCTGCAACTTTGAGTGCATTGGATAACTTTATAAACCACTGTCGAGAGGCTTGTTTCAATCCGTATAGTGATTTATGAAGTTTACAAACACGAGTTTCCCCATTTCGTCCGAAACCAGGAGGCAAAGACATGTATACTTCTTCATCAAGCTCACCATTCAAAAATGCATTATTAACATGTAATTGATGTAGATGCCAACCACGCAAGGCTGCCACACTAAGCAAGACACGAACTGTAACTAATTTAGCCACAGGTACGAAAGTTTCCCTGTAATCAATTCCCTCAATTTGACTGTAACCCTTAGCCACCAATTGTGCTTTGTATCTCTTCATTGTCCCATCAGCCTTCAATTTGATTTTGTATACCCATTTACAGCTGATTGGTTGCTTATGAGATGGTAGTGATACTAAACTCCAAGTCCCATTATTTTGCAAAGCAGAAATTTCTTGTTGCATGGCTTCACACCATTTTGGATCTTTAACAGCCTATGAATAACTAGTAGGTTCTTTGAGGAGAGAAAGTTTAGTAGCATATGCTTTATGAGCTTGGGAAATTCTTTTATAAGATAAAAATTAGGAAAGTGGATGAAGAATACCTGAATGTTTAACCAAGCTCGTAGATGACGTTGGTTCAGTCCTTGAAGGGAGGGCCATCTTGACATGAAAGTCTTGTAAATATCGTGGGGCTTTAGTGGCTCGACTTCCACGCCAGGGTGGTGTAATAGCTGGTATACTTGTTGTATTTGAAGATGATGGTAGTGGTATGTTTGGTGAAGAGATGTTGGGAGAAGGAGGCTCATTTATGGTTATGTCAAGGTTTGGTGGTTCATTTGTGTTGATATGAGATTATGACTCAGGTAAAGAATCAAAATCAAGGTTTGGATCTTGATTTGGTGCAGCGGAATGTTTAGAATTTTGGAAAGGAAAAATATCTTCAAAGAAAATGACATCTCTTGAAACCAATACATTTTTCTGTGTAATATCAAAAACACGATACCCTTTTTCCCCATAAGGATATCCAAGAAAAATGCAGCGTGATGCTCGAGGATCAAATTTAGAACGGTTTTGTGTATGTATGGAAACAAAACACAAGCAACCAAATACTCGTAAATGTGAGTAGTTTGGAACTTTGTTAAACAGCTTTTCATATGGGGTTTTGCCTTTGAGGAGAGGAGTTGGTGTTCGGTTTATGAGATAGGCTGAAGTAAGGATGGCATCCCCCCAAAAATGATTAGGAAGACGAGCTTGAATAAGGAGGGCACGTGCCATATTTAATAAGTGCCTGTGTTTCCGTTCAGCGACAACATTTTGCTGTGGTGTATTGATGCAACTGGTTTGGTGAATTATGCCCTTTTGTGCATAAAAATTTTCAAGTCTGAATTCTGGGCCATTGTCACTACGAATGTTTTTCAATTTGAAATTGAATTAATTTTCAGCCATGTTGACGAAATTGACCAAAAGATGTCCAGCATCTGATTTATGTTTCATGAGGTAAATCCATGTGCATCTAGTATAGTCATTAATAATAGTAACAAAATATTTTGCACTTGAAATGGAAGCAACTTTATAACCACCCTAAATGTCAACATGTATCAAATCAAAACTAGATTCAGTAGTGATGGAACTTGAAGGAAAAGGAAGTCTTGTTTGTTTTGCCAGAGGACAAATCAAACACTTGTCTGTATTACAAGCTTTATTTCGGAAACATGAAGAAATAAATAATGGAGTGACTTTAGAAGATGGATGCCCCAAACGTTGGTGCCAAAGAGACGGGTTTGAGGCTTGGGTGTGATTACACATTCCTTTATTGGCTTGATCGAGATAGTAAAGGCCCTCTCGTTCAATTCCCGTCCCAATCGTCTTCCTTGAGCGTAGATCCTGGACAAAATAAATATTGTTGGAAAAAATAGCTATATGAGATGAATTGCGGGTCAGCTTGCTAATTGAAATTAAATTCAAATGAAAATATGGAATACACAAAACATTGTCAAGAATTAAATCTGGAGATAGAGCTACTGTGCCAATATGGGTCACTTGTGCCATTGAACCGTTTGGTAATTCCACGGTATGATTTTTGACAGGCCTCGAGTGCGTAAATAAGTTCTGATCATAAACCATATGGTCTGTACACCCACTATCGAAGATCCAAGTATGTCTTTTTCCATTAAGAATAACTGAAAAAGCTTTACCTGAAAGTTCATCATGAGTTGAGCAACTACTAACATGATTTGCAGAAGAGGGTTTAGATCTCAACATTTCTAGTATTTGTTTGCACTCTTCAGCTGTGAACGGAAAGCTCGTCTCTTTCTTTTTAGTTAGATACGCAGCTTGATTTCCCTTCGAAATCGTTGCATTATTATCATTCTCAGTTGCTACCTTTTTCTTGCGGCAATATTCTGCTGTGTGTCCTTTCCAGCCGCAAAAACTGCATTTGAGATGTGCACGACAGTTTTTGGTGGTGTGATTTGTCTTGTTACACTTTGTGCACTTTTGCTCATCTTCAATCCTGCGATTTGAATTCTTTACGGCAAAGACAGCAGCTTCTGGTTGGTCTTTACTCTTTCCAGTTGTCACTTCTGCTTGTTTCTCATGACGAAGCATTAGGGAGTATGCTTTATTTACTGTGAGTAATGGATCTAGTAATAAGGTATTACTCCGAACACCTGCATATGATTCATTGAGACACATGGGAAATTTCATGGTTTTCTGTGTTTCCAAATATGCAGCCACCTCTTTGATTGATCCACAAGTACATATAGGAAAAGTACAGATTGCTTCACGCTCATCCTATAGTCCCTTCAGTTTTGTAAAATAAGATCCCACAGACATGCTGCCTTGCACACAATTATGAATTTTGTTTTCAATGTTGAACAGCTCAACCATGTTCACTTGTGAGAACCTCTCCTGCAGTTCGAGCCATATCTGTCTAGCGTTTTTGCAATTGATTACACTGCCAGCAATCTCTTTAGACATAGATCCCAGCAGCCAAGTTTTCACCAAATTGTTGCAGCGATTCTATTGTTGATGCTCATTTGAATCCTTTTCACCTGGCTCATTGATTGAACCATCTATGAGTCCAATCTTGTTTTTGACCGTCAAAGCCATAGTCATGGATTATGGGATGAGCTTGTTTCCTAGCCAACTCTTTCCTAGCCAACTTCTGCTTGTTTCTGGTTGTCACTACAGCTTGTTTCCATGTGTTGTAGTTGTCTTCGACCAAAGGTTGTGGCATAAGAATGGCACCAGGTTGATCTGAATGATGAGGATAAAGTTGGTGATTGGGATTGTCCAATCATCAACTATTAAAGTCAAATATATATATATATATGTTTCAATCTAAGATCTTAAATTTTTTTAAGTCTGAAAAGACTATTAAATTATATAGTTTAATAGTGTAATGATGTTATACTATTAAATCATATGGTTTAATATATATCTTTTCTGAACTTTAATAAAGTCCAGATCCTAGACTAGATCAATACTCTCTCTCTCTCTCTCTCTCTCTCTCTCTCTCTCTCTCTCTCTCTCTCTCTCTCTCTCTCTCTATATATATATATATATATATATATATTAGGTGCGGAATTGCACGCATGTCAAGCTATGATTGGGGACTGTTGAGCCTGCACAGTGCTCAGTTGAACAAGATTATATAATAAGAAATATTTGATGTACTAGTATGAATGTTCGTTTTTTTAAAAATGCAGATTCGCTATATATACCTTATAGTGTATTAGTGTTTTTTCATTTTTGTTCAATTAACTAATATTCAATATGTTTTATACTATGAATTCATATTTTAAAAGTTGCTAGTATTTGTGCCATAGAGTGATTATATTTGTACAGAGCTTCTTAGGGCGAATGCCTAAATGCAAATTTCGTGTGAATTCAGTATTATGCCATTTGGCATTATAATGTTTCTATTCAATTAATGATTACGCCATATGGGGTAATAGTAAATCTACATGAAATATGCATTTAGGCATCCATGCTATTTCTAATATATAGTTAATTGAATAGAAATACTATAATGCCATATGGTGTAAGAGTGAATCCGTATGAAATTCGCACCCTTAGAAGCTCTGGAAATATGCATTTAGGCATTTTCACTTGAGTAGCTCTCTCTCTCTCTCTCTCTCTCTCTCTGTGGTGAAACTAACGGTGGCTAGGCCCCGCTCTCAAAAAATAATTTTAATTAATTAGAAAAATGCCCTTATTCAAATTTTTACAAGAATTTTTTTATTAATTAATTATGTTGTCTCTTCAATGAAGTTCAACCTTTTGCCATAGTTAATCCTAATTTCGATTTTAAGCTCTCTTCGTCACATGTCTGCCTATCTAAGTTTAAATTTTTAAAATTAAAATCAAGAGCAATTGTAAATTTCAAAAATTTCGTTTGTACATAACAAACATTTCGAGGAATAAAACTTATTATATCCCTTATTAAGTGTTATCTTTCATTTCTTATTAATAAATTCAATCGAACAGTAGAAAACATTTAATTAGAAAAAAATCCAGCCCATCCTAAAATATGCCACTAGCTTTTATACATACATACACGCACACATATAAAAGAACGTGCGTTAGCATTTCTATAGAATCAAGCGTTATTGAGATTGCAGGAAGTGGCTTTGAAGACGCAAACTCCTCCATGATTTCAGGGATGTCACTGAAGAATCCAGCCCATGTGTCATGACCAAAACCTAGAGCAAAATCAACTATATATAAGTGGAAGCAGTACTGAGAGCTTGATTGTCAAAGCCATGGCATTCTTGGCTCTACCGGTATTACCTACTCCCAATTTATTTGGCAACGTTGAGCTGTCAAAATCAGTTTCCCGAACACGAAATGCATAAACTGAAAATCATGCAAAAGTAAAGAAAGAGATTTAAGCATCAAAATATTTAAGTCAAGATTGCGATCAATGAAGCAGTTAGTTCTAAGTTGGGCATCAATCCAGCTAGGAACACAAGAATCTCAAAAGCCTAGTACATGGGGCTCAAGAAAAATACAAAACAAAAATGAGTTGCAATATTTAAAATTCTACGATGAATGAAAATTTGGAGAAACTTACCATACCATTGCTGCAGAGGGCACGGCTGGTTTTCAGATGGTGAGGATGAAACTGAATGATTTAGAAGAAAATCCTTCCTAGGTATATATGCTCAAACTTCTTTGTACAAAGGACATAAGTTACCAGCAAAAGCTTCGCTGCATCAATGTGTTAGAAAATAATTCTTTGATGAAAACCATCACCTAACGTCTCAAGAACATTAATGTTGTATCATCAATAATCAATAATTGAATATGCGGAAGTATGCCTAAATTTATAATGACAAATTGCTCGTTAGAACCGTGAGGTTTGCCATCCAAATTAACACATTTTCTTAGAAAATGTTTTAACATTCTCTTTGCACTCTCTTTGATGATGGGATATCAGATAAGAATAAAATGTTAAATGTGATCTTGGCACCACATTAAAGACACATACCTTATTAGAAACATTAAAGCCCAACTTACCAAAACCTTTAATAAATCACTTTTAACTAGGCTTAATCTTCTAAAACAGCCTACAACATATAATTATTTATATATAAGCTCACTGATACATTAAGGATCCGACATGATATCGATAATGAAACTGAAGCTGCTAGTGAAGCTCCCTTAAAACCAAAGGATTTCAAATATACAAAAGCATACATGATGCCAAAATGAATTGCCATTGGAAGAGCTCAGAAGAAGACCAGTGGCATGAAAAAAGCCATTAGCTTGGACTTTAGTTATGGTCTCAGTGCTGCTACAAGGTTAGTAGTGTGTGTCTCTATATATATATATATATATATGTATGTTAAACTTGTAGCCCAAGTTCTGTGGTTTCTACAATTTTTGTGTTCAAAAATGGAATGGAAAAAACTCAATTCTTTGTGACAATACAAGGGTGTTAAATGAAGTGGGAGCAGGAACAATCGATTGGGCTAAGAATGCCATGGCTGTGAGCCTGTGACTCTCAAGTTTGTTGTCCTCGTTGCTCTTATAACTTACTTGACTCTAGCTTGGTTATTTGGGCTAGCTTATTCGGTGCCAGCTAAGAAAGAGTTAAGAAATTTGCCTCAATGACACCCTTTCTTGTAATCTCAGTAATATTTGATTATGTGCAAGATATCGTAATAGGTTTCTCACATACAATTTTGCTGAAGAGATATGTCAAAGCTATGTTTGGTGTTTTAATAAATAAACCATGTGAGAAACAAGAGAAATTATATTAATTAAAAAGAAAAAAAAAACAACTTAAAGGGTGATATAATAGCCCGATCCTCAAAAGTAAATAAGAGAAAAGCAACAAGAAAAAAGGCTCTTAAAAATATCAGGAATTGGAAGGTCTGCTACAATTTTGTCTTTGAATATCTTTATTTCATCTTATAGAAATTTGAATAGTTTTTTTCTGTGAATGGGACCGGAACCCGGTATCACCAGGACAGGACATCCTTCTGTCGAGAATGATCGCTGAATAAAAATGGCAAAATTTAAGAGTAATGAAGGTGATAAAGAGAATCCCCTGTGCATCTCCTTCAAGGGTAAATTAATGGAGGAACAGTAGAGGCTGAGGAGGAGATGATTGGGAGGGAGGATGATGTTACTTTAGAATCAGAAGATGTTATGATTGAGAAGGAGGGACACATGCTGTCAATTTTATTCTCACAGAAGGTTCATGCTCAATTTGTGAAACCATGGCAGAATGCTGTGATCGTTAAGCTTATTGGGAGGTTTATAGGCTATAGAGCATGTACAACCGCCTCAAATCATTATGGAGAAAGTCGAAAGGTCTTACAATGATAGATCTTGAGAATGATTTTAATTTAGTTCGTTTCAAAATGGAATCGGATGCCTATAGTGCTCTCACTTAAGGACCATAGACGATCCTTGGCCATTATTTGATGGTGCAAAAATGGCGCCTACATGTTGTTAGCTCTTCTAAAACGATTGACTCCATTGTTGCATGGATCCGTTTGCCCGGGATGCCCCTACACTACTACCACAAATGCATTTTAAAGATGTTGGGATAGATTATTGGCAAAGTTTTAAGGATTGACTATAATACTACATCAGCAACTAGAGGGAAGTGGAAGTGGAGTTGAACAAACCCCTTATATTACAGTTTCTGCTTGATGGCAAGATTCAAAAGATTGAATATGAGGGTCTCCCATTAATATGCCTCAAGTGTGGCAAATATGGTCTTATTCTTAGTGAGTGCTCGGATAAGAAAAATTTTGCAGTACAACCTGAGAACTAGGCCATTGTCCAAACTAGGGATGGTTTGGAAACAACAGCGACGGCGCCATCACAGAAAGCAGGCAAAACAAACTCTTCCGTGTATGGGCTTTGGATGGTGGTAGCTGAAAAAGACAGGCTTAGGCATATTAAGGAAACGAATTTTGAAAGGGAATTTGATCGATCTCAGTAAAGCAATTCCAGAGGTGGATAACGTTTTAATCTCTTGGCTAATGATGAGGAATTGGATGGTGGCCATAATTATAGCATTGAGATCTCTAGAAATAATCGGATGACAGTATATCTTTCTTACCCATTAAACACCAAAATAGAGAACCCAACGTCAACCCAATGCCTCATCATCCTCAAGGAAATAATAATAAAAATTCTAACTCATCCTAAAATCCACTCAATGAAACCCCACGTGCCCAAATCCCATAACCATGCTTCGAATACTCTTTGTTTTCACTAAATTTTTGCTAGGATCTGATTCGAACTAATTGAGTGATTCTCGTTAGATCTAACTCAAATATGTTTCAATCTCATAAATTTATATTTAAGGGAAGCTTGTGCTAAATTTGGATTTAAGAGTATTTTTCTAATATTTGAGACAGTGGTTTAGCGGAGGTGCCCTAGATGGTGAGCCAAAGTAATAGACATAGTGAGTTGAGGTGGTCGTAAGAGGAAAAATAGGTAGAGCTTAGTGGAGCTCAGTAGGATTTCATATGAGGGCTAATATATGTTTAAGTGTAACTCATGTGTATTCGATGGATAGCTCAGGTGGTCTTACATGATATTTAGCGTAACTGTGATAGCTCAGATAAGCTCATACATGAAATACAACCTCAACTTCAAATTGATAATATAATAAAATAAATATAAGTATAAAGAACACATAATATTCACGTGTTTCAGCCTTTAGCCTACATCCGCATGAGTAAGTAATCACCAATGCACTATATAAATGATTAGCTAAATAAGATTTTACATTATATAAGATGAATAATAGAAGCTAGATAGCTATATAGAGGTGTTTGGTTTTGATAAAGCTGAAGATGATGAATAAAAATATAGAGAGTGATAATATAGTGGAAAAGATGATGAAGGTGAAGAACAAAAATGGTCTCCAAAAAATAAAAAAGTGAGTGATAATCTGAAAGATGGAGAGAAAGAGAGAGTGCGTGTGAGAGAGATAAGAGGAGACAAGAGGAGGCAAGGAGACGATGGCATGCCCTAATATGGGTGAATAAGACGTTTATATAACGAGGGCTAGTGGTAAGAAGAGTATATAAAGTTAGGGCTAGAGGTCATCCTTAGGTTAAAAGGAGAAGATGTTTTTAGACTATGCATCATATTTAGGAAAAAAAAGATAAGAATGTTTCTTTTACACTAGATTTATTCTTTCTCATAAATATCTTGAAGTGTTCAATATTGATCAGTGATTTTTAAGTCCATCTAATATAGTAAATTCTTCCAAATGGCACCTTTATATTGCTCCAAATATTGTGCCAATTTTAACTTTTTTAATTTTCCACATGTCATTCATTTATTGGTAAAAAAAATATCATTCTAAATTTACCTCCAAGCAAGATCCCCTAGTTTCTTGTGTTGAAAGAATTGAAGCATGAGAAATCGAAGAAAAATTTTGGACTCAGTGACATGTGAGGGCTTCTAGTTGCTGGTTCACTTGTCTTGTAATCCTTTGGGAGCAAGTGAGGTAACCGAGAGAGCTCAGCTACCCTGGGCAAAACAAAGATTGGCGATAAATATATTTTATGGAGACTTATTTTGGAGTTTCCTTAGATTAACAATAATGCGATTTTTTCAAGAGCTTTCATAGTCCTTTAATCATGGCAATTTATTCAAGAGCTTTCTTAGCTCTTTGATCATGGTGACTTATTCAAGAGTTATCTTAACTCTTTGATCATGGCGATTCACGTAGGAGTTATCTCAGCTCTTTGATCATGACAATTTTCTCAGGAGCTTTCTTAGCTCTTTGATCATATGGCGATAAAAATATGGCTATAAAGCATGGCAATAACTCCAGGCGATATACATAGATTTCATGGGAGAACAGTTCTCTATCCCATATGTGGGTAACCGTACTAAGGTACCCTCATGTTGGTGATTTGTTCATGTTCGCAACTCTTTAGTAACAATCAATAAAAGTAAGCTAAAACAAGAATAGCTCATGGTATCTAGAGCTATGCTCTTAAAGTTAAACATGATGAGTCATAAGTGGAGATAAATTACAATAAAAAAATCATAATAAATAAGGAGTAAATCATTCGTTCACAATCACATGGTAATAAAGATAAATCATTCACATAAGTTATCCATCTAAGATATATTATAGAAGACAATCTGTTACATCTTACTTCAATCATAATAAAGATTTTAGCAAGGTGAGAATTTCATCCTTCAAAGGGGTTTCGGTCATTGCCACAGAGTTGAGGCTGTGGGTTTTTTCGAGAAGCATTTGGTTGCTTTAGAGGGAAGATTTTCAAGTGGAAGTTGTCATTAATCATAAACAGTTTATCTATATCTGAGTCTATGATCTTCATGGTTTTATTTCTTGGGTTTTAGCCGTCTATACCGGACAGGATTAGAAGACTTCTTTGGCATGACCATAATGATTTTGTGAAGATGATCACTAGCCTTTGGGTTCTTGGAGGGAATTTCAATGCCATTTTAGACTCTTCAGAGAAGAAAAGAAGTTCGTTTCTGATCAACGGTGTCTGCAATCATTAATGAAAGGCTTGGATAGGGTTATTTGCAATGATCTTTGGTTGAAGAAGTTTCCTGATCCTCAGATTCTTCACCTGCCAAAACTTAACTTTGATCATCGTCCTATTTTTGTTCGCTTTGCAAGACCAACGGTGCGTTTTAACAATAGTAAACCTTTCTGCTTTCTTGCCTCTCGGTTAAAAAATAGTAGGTTTGGCTCTTTTATTTCTAATACTTGGAGATGTCTAAGGATTATCTTTATTCGGCTGATAATTTTGTGGGAAAAGTCAATAAGTGAAATAAAGAGGTCGGCAATATTCTACAGCGTAAAAACAGAATCCTAGTTCGTTTAGGAGGCACTCAGCGTGCTTTAGAGATGCATTATTCCAGAAAACATATTGAACTAGAAGTCTCTCGAAAAAAGGATCTTGAGGCCGTTCTAACTCAGGAAGAAATCTTATCAGAAATCGAGGAGGGAGTGGATTAGCCATGGGGATAGGGATACCACCTACTTTTGTCGCAAGGCTCTTCAGAGAAGGCAGAGAAACAAAAATGATATGATGAAAGATGAAAACGGCAATTGGATCATAATGAAGCTCAAATTAAAACCTATGCAATGTCCTCCTTCAAGAGGCTGCATACCAAGGATGAATTTCTTCATAAAAGTTATCCTATTGTGGGGGGATTTTTCAACCGTTGATGATTCAAAAATGGACAGATTAAATGCAGTTCTTGTTGATGAGGAGGTAAAAGAGGCCATTTTTAGCATGCATCCTTTCAAAGCTCCTCGTATTGATGGTCTTCACACTATTTCCTATCAATCCCAGTGGCACATAGTTGGCGTATCACTCTGTAATGTGGTGAAAAAGGTTTTCAATGGCACTAGTGTTCCTCATGCAATAAATAAGACCTTGATTGTCTTAATTCCCAACACTAATTATTCAGTCAGCCAGAGAATGTTTAGACCAATTAGCCTATGCTCTGTGATCTATAAAATAATTACTAAGATAGAGGTGAATAGGTTGAAAATCATTTTTCCTTATTTGATTGGCCTGACTCAAGTGAGCTCTGTACCTGGCCGACATATCACGTGAAAATATTGTTGTTGCTCGGGAAATTATTCGTATTATGTGGCGAAAGAAAGGAAAGGATGGCCAAATGCTTATTAAGGTTGATTTTGAGAAAGCTTATGATCGCCTGAACTGGAGTTTCATCTATGAGACCCTTTATGGAGTTGGTTTACTTGCTGGATTCATTTGTGTTATTATGGATTGTATCTTGTCAGCTACAATGCAAATTTTGTGGAATGGCGAATGTACTGATAGCTTTACCCTTTCCACAGGGGTGACCTATTTCGGTTATATTTTTGTTCTCTGCAATGAAAGGCTAAGTCACTAGATTAACCCTGCGGTCCCAAGCGTAGTTGGAAGCCTATTCACCTTTCTCACCGATGTATTCCCATCACCCATCTCTTTTTGGCGAATGATCTCTTTCTTTTTGCTGAAGCCTCTTGTGACCAAGCAACGGGGATCCATGAAGCCCTTTACAATTTTTGTGATTGTTCGGGTGACAAGGTGAACAATAAAAAAATCTCACGTTTTCTTTTCTCATAATGTGAAGTATGCCAATTGAACAGAATTGGTGCAACATTTGGGTTTTCAGTCACAAAAAACACAGGAAAATACTTAGGTATGCTAATCCTCATTCGTGTTAATAAAGCTACGTATCAGGACACTTTAGAAAGAGTTAAAAATTGCCTTAGTGGTTAAGAGTGCCAAGTTGTTGTCTTACTGGTAGAATTACTCTTAATCAATCTATGATACAAGCCTTACCAATCTATTCCATGCAAACTACGAGATTGCCAATTAATGTTAACAGTCAGATTGAACAAGTTTGCTAGAAGTTTATTCGGCGTGGTGCAACTGAGGCTAAGAAGCTTTACCGTGTCAATTGGGCCACTTTATGTCAGCCGAGAGAGTGTGGGGGTCTAGGCTTAAAGGATTTGCAGCTTATGAATGATGCACTGTTGATGACGCTTGGTTGGGGACTTGGGGTATATTGACTTATCCAAATAATTTTTGGTAGCAAGTGGTCTGCTTTAAATATGGTTTTGATCCTAATTCTCTAACTTCGACTCTTCCCATGAAATACGGCTCTTATCTCTGGAAGGCTCTTGGGAAGATTTGCATTATGTTGTTGGTGGCCTGCGATGGAACGTGGAGAATGGTCTGGAATTTAGCTTTTAGTGGGATATTTGTGCTCTTGATGTGCCGCGCTGTGGCTTCTCTATTGCTCAGATTCCTAAGGACCTAATTAGCAGTTCCGTTGCTGATTTTATCACACCTAGTGGATCGTGGAATTAGAACTTATTTGGCCATCTTTTTCCGAATCATGTGTTGATGAAGATTGTGGCCATTAGGCCTCTTGATCCTGGCAGCACATGTGATCAATTCTAGCGGGCCTTCTCTTCACGGTTAAATGAGCTTATCAACATCTTCACCTAAACTCTCTCGATGTGCAGGACTCTAGCTGGAAACTCATCCGGAAATGGAGGGGGCCCCAGAGAATCGGAACTTTTCTTTGGCTTGATATTCAGGGGAGATTAAAATGCAAAGCTGAGTTTTTCCGTCATTTAATTTTAGATGTTACTTTCCTCGCTGTAATGGTTATGTCGAAGATGCTGTTTATGTGTTCGTGGTTGTGTTGTGGCAAGGAGAATTTGGAGCGTGCTTAGGCCTGGTAATGCTCACAATAATTTATTTAATCTACCCTTTGGTGATTGGATTGTGCTGAATTTGAAGAATACTGATACCATTGGTATGATAACTATGCATTTTTAGGGTAGCAATTTGGAGAATTTGGTATTAGCACAATAAAATGATGTACGAAGGAGCCTCCGCTGGTGCTAATTCTATGCGTGTGGACATCATGTCTAGAGCAGAAGAGATCCATAAAGTGATTATTACTTTTGAGGTCAAGCATAACAGTGGAGTGGAGACATGGCCTTCCTTTAAGTTGAGCAAGGATGGAGCAAGGAAGTTAGCATGAACATTGGTATATGTTCTACCACAATTGCTAAATTTTGGGGTCTTTATCAGGGCCTTACTTTAGCTCGAAATAAGGGTACTCGGATGCTTCAGGTTGGGGTTGACAGCATGTGTGTTACTCAATTATTGCAGACTAAAGATGGTTGTCATAAATTTTCTTCCCCTCTTGTTAGCGGCATCCTGTAGCTTTTATCTCGTAATTGGCAAGTCTCGCTACGTCATTGTATTGTGAGGCCGAATTTCACAGTTGATTTGCTTGCGAATTACGCTCTTTTGCTGCCTGTTGGCCTCCACATTCTTAGCACTCCTCCTCATGGTATTGACGCTTAGCTTCACAGTGACTGTATAGGGACCGTGGTCCCTCGTTTTGTTAAGCCTTAGCTTTCGATAGGCTCGTTTCTTTTACCCCAAAAAAAAAAAAAAAGAAAAATTTTTATTTGTAATGGCCTTCTTTGCCTCTTCGTTTATGCGAAGTTCCAATTTCAAATCCAGCTTCAGTTAGAGACTTCCTCAAAATGGACAAGAGGTATTCTTTTTGTCGTTTTTCCCTTTTGTTTCCTCCTTACCTCACATCATTATTTAATTAGTGATTGAAATTAAGTTTTGTATTTATTTTTCACTTAAAAAAAATAAAATAAAGAGAGAATCCTAATCCCTTCACAACACAAGTAATTATAACCGACTTTCGAGAAAATTTCTCTTTTCGGGCCTTATATTTTCTACAATAGAGTTCTCAGTTCTCACTAGTGAATTCGTGTTGCATGGAGCTAGGAGAAAAGGCCACATACTCTTGTTTTATCACTAGAATTATGTCGGGCCGCATTTGCCAAGGCCAGGTGAGATATTGGCAGATTGGGGGTGGTTAAGCCCATCTTTTCCCAGTGGATTCCACGTGGAGTTAAGCGATGTATCCTTTCCTCTGCTTTGCTTTTAAGATGATTGACAAGTGATATGCATACTTGTCAGGGCCTCAGGGCGTAGCTAGCAGAGAGCGTAGGACCAGCTAGGGCCCTCGCTTTTAAAATCTTTTTTGATGGTTATCTTAAAAGAAATACGTTTTATTTGTTATTTATAAAACTGGCCCAGGTTAATTATGAAATTCTGAAAGTGACACCTCTGATTTAAAAAAATTCCATGCTGCCCCAATTTAAATGTCTAATTCTAAATAATTTAATTAGTTATTATAATTTTTTAATGAAAATTAATAAATTATTATTAATTTATATTATAATTGTGATTTCATATACTGTTATCTAAACTTTTAAAATGTATTATAAATTTATATCATAAGTGTGGTTTTATATATTATAATATAAATTTTTTAAAATTATATTACATTTTAAACGTGCCCCGCTCAATTAAATTTATGTTTATGACAAGGGCCTTGTCGATATGTCAACCACGACCAAAGATTTTGTAATTCTGCGATCTGCATTCATCGGCTTGTCCAGCTGCAGCAAGAGCGTGGCCCCCACCACTATGGATTCATGTGCCCGAAATTTTTGAGTACCGACGCCGAGCAATAATAATTTTCGGCTGGTACTATAATAAATTCACGTGACTGAATGGGTCCATGCATCGACAGCAACGTCATCGTCATCTTGCGGTGCATACGAAGACTTGGCCCACCATGTTTTTCGTCAAGAACCGCAGCAGCGATGCGGATATTCTTCGTATAATGCCAAAACATCTAAATTTCTATGCAGTAGTCAATTATTCTTTATATATATATATATATATATATATATATATATAGTAAAAAAAGTACATATACAAATTTTGGCTTGATTTTGGTGTTGCAAGTATCTATTTAAAATTTTAAGAATTTTGTTTGGGTATATTGAATAGTTTTCTAGGTGTGTAGCATAAATATAAATTATTAATTTAAATAGTTGGAGTGAGGAAATTTTTAGTATTTGAACGAGTGTACAGAATAAAAATTTAGTAGACGAATGTTAAAAGTGGTACCATTTAAAGTAATATAGTGTTTGAAAAGTAATTTTAGATACAAATAGCCACTACAACAAAAATGACTTTCAACGGCTTTGTAAATGTGCCGTTAAAAGGTTAAGATGGCATGCTGGTGACTCATTAGCCGCGGAAAGTAAGTAACTTTTCACGGCATACATTACATGCCGTCAAATTTACTGTTCAACATAAATTATGCCCGTTAATTATCATTTAGATTATTTTGTTATTGTAACCAAAATGATACTTTTAGTTAAAAATTTTAACGGCATTTACCAGTATGCTGTAGGTATTAAAGACAGTATTTGTTTATTGCCATTGAAAGTTTGAGATGATTATGTAATAATATTAGTTCATGATGGAGCAAAATTGCCGCTAATTATTTTATTTAATTTTTAATAAAAACTCTTAATTCTTTTTATACAGCACAAATTTAATAATGTTAAAATAAAAATTAATAATGGCTACATCAAACTGGAAATTATACATTAACAAACCAAACCCAAAGTAGATTTCAACGACACAAACAACCTAAACATAAAATAAACCATTAAAAAAAACAATAGAAAGAATAATAAATCAAAACACATAAGAATAATTAATATTTTCAATAGCATACAAAGGGAGAAAGATATCTACACCTCCTGAGGTTTGAAAAAATATTCATCAACACCCTTAAATTTTCAAAAAGAAAACACCAAAATTTTTTTTTGACCATTATACTTTTTAGTTCTATTATTCTCAAAAAAATAATTGACTTTAAAATTTTTAATAAATATGAATTTTATATCAATAACGTAATCTATGCAGTAGATTGACAATATTTTAATATTTTAATAAATTTAAATATGTTACTAATTATATTTATTATTATTTTTATTTATTGTAGAGATTTAAACTATTTATAAAGTTTACTTTAATATAATAAAGTATATTTAATAAATTGTAAAATATTAAAATATTTTTTAAATATTAAAATTATTTTAAAATATATATATCATTACATTTATTTTAATATTAAATTTTTATTTATTATAATATATTAGAGTTAATTTTTTTAAAATAATAGACGTACAAGGATATTATGGTTAAAAATAAATTCTAGTGTTCTCTTTTTCAAACTTCACCAAACTTTCGGAGCATAGATGTCCTTTTTCGCATATAAATTATACGGATCCTGCTATGTTACTACAGTGGTAACATACCACTCTTTTTTGGCCTTTTGGGTTAATTACACTACAGTCTCTGTTTTATTCTAAAATTAGAAAATACTCAGATAACCTTAAATTTTGACTCATTAGTCTTACTGTTTTGATTTTTTAAACTTAAATCAAAAGGTGAGGGTATTTTTTAATTATTAATTCACACCTCCATCATCAAAGCTTTAAAAAGAAAATTTACTCCATACACTTACCAAAATGTCAAATATATCCTTGATAAAACTAATTTTTCATTTGTACTAAATAAATTAATTAAAATGATATAAAAAAAATTGAATTCTTTACTTGCCTACTAGTTTCAGTTCCATATCTATAGCAATTAGCAACTAAATTCTATCACTAACTTAAAATTATGGAACGTGAAATATGAAAAAGATTCTCAAATCAGTGTGGAGCATAAAATGGTTTTGCCTTCTTAACTTATTCATTAAACTCGTAGATGCAAGAATAAATGATAAGTAAGTTGCCAGCCCCTCACTTTTTGATACCTTCTTATTAAATAAAAGAATATTAATTGGTAAATTAATATATTTGTATTGCATATTGAAATTATTTACTATATATTGAATAAGTATTATGAAAAAAAATACTGATTACAAATTAAGAACAAGAGATCAAATTCATACTCATATTTATCATAAAATATGGTTTGTAATTGACACATAGTTTTACAATATATTAAATTAATTAATTAATAGAAAAAATATTAATTTAAATATATTAATTCAAATATAAGAATAAATCAATTTATCGTTTAAATTAACTACATCATTTGACACAATATATTGTATTGCATTAGCTACATTGTATTATGGTGTGTGTCATTGGGTGTATTAAATTATAATACAATATTATATTTGGTGCAACATGAACTGTAGTATATGCAATAATATTTCATATTATTATTTAGATTACTATTAATTTTAAATTAATACTATTCAAATTTATTAATATTTAAGTATTTATTATTTTTTATATTAAATATTTAAAAATAATTAATTTTTATATACTAATTATTATAATATAATTAAATAAAGTAATATTATATTATATTATATTTTTATTTTTATATATTATTTAAGTATTTATTATTAGTTATATTAGCTTATTAAATAATAATCAATTTTTACTTATTAAATGTTATAATATAATAAGTAATATTTTATTTAATTATATTTTTAAATATAATTAAAATATTTTAATATTATTGAATAATAAATTGTAAATTTATGGACTTATGTGTGAATAGTTTAAACTGTGTTACTTTTGCAATTTGTAGCCAACATTAGGGAGCATAATGTTAATAACCCAACAAACGCATCTTAGCCATTACACTTGTTTTTAGTTAAATCTGGATTAAAAAAAAACATCTTAGCCATTAAAAAAAAACAAAAGAATGTGGTACGTTACTACAGTGGTAACATAGTTGGACTGGATCCTGCAATGTTACACGCCTTCTTTGCTACTTTTTAATGGCATTGATATTTTATGTCTCCACCGAGAAAAGTATTTTATTTATTTATTTTTGCAGTGAGCCCCACCCTTGAGGCATTTGTACTGTCTCACGTGTTAAACAAGACCATAAGAGTAAAGAAGAAGGAAGAAAATCTCTTGCAAGATATATTTGTGGAGAAGAGAAGGAAAAAAATTGAAAAAACAGGAGAAAAATGTTTGGGAATAGAAGTTCAGACAATCACACTAAGCCACTGTTAGGAATCAGTGACAATATTAATGGTAACCTTGGAGAAGAAGAAAGGAGGTGGTGGTGGAAATGGAACAAAGTTTTGGACGTGGAAGAGGTCAAGAATCAAGTACTCTTCGCGCTGCCAATGATTGTCGCTAATGTTTCTTATTTTGCGATCCCTTTGGTTTCTGTCATGTTTGCCGGTCACCATGGTGACCTTGAGCTTGCTGGTGCAACTCTTGCCAACTCCTGGGCCTGTGTCACTGGATTAGATTTCACTGTAAGCATTCGAATCTTATTAACATCTTCATATTATATAGTAAGCTTCCATTTTTAATTATGTAGTAAGCTTCCATTTTTAAGTAGTTTAGATAATAACATATAATTAATCTGAATTTGTATTCGGTGCTGCGCTGAGCAGAGAGCTGATCTTTATGCTGAGTTTTTATAACTGTGACATCTTAATGTACACGTGTGGTAGAAGGTTACAAAAAATGCTCTGCACCACCTAGCAGTTAGCACTATCCTAATCCAATCAGTTTTTTCAAACGGATAAGGCAGCACGTGCGTGGTTCAATTTTTCATTTCCACTATGTAGTTGATTCATTTTCTTCATTCTCTGTTCTCCTAACAGCAAGGACTGAGTGGAGCACTTGAAACAATTTGTGGTCAAGGATTTGGTGCGAAGCAATACAGGGTGTTGGGAATATACCTGCAAACATCTTGTATCATAACTTGCTTCTTCTCAATTATCATATCTGTTCTGTGGTTCTACACAGAACCTATACTTATTTTACTTCATCAAGATCCGAATATTTCAGAACAAGCAGGTCTCTACATGAAGTATCTCATTCCGGGTCTATTTGCATTCGGGTTTATACAGAACTTTCTAAGGTTTCTTCAGACACAATCCATTGTCATGCCATTGGTCGTCTGCTCAACTCTCCCATTGGCAATCCATTTTGGCATTGCATATTCTTTAGTTCATTGGACATCCCTTGGTTTCAGTGGAGCTCCACTAGCATGTTCAATTTCGTTGTGGATCTCTGCACTTATGCTAGCAATTTATATCCATTGTTCAAAGAAAACTGAGCGTGCCTGGAAGGGACTTTCTTTTGAATCATTCCGTGTCTTGCTCATCAACTTGAAAGTAGCCGTGCCATCTGCTGCAATGGTGTGGTAAGTGTCATTACTTTTCTTGATCCTAAGTACAGCTTCATTTAGGTTAAAAACAAATACAATCATGGATGTGTGTGAAAAAGAATGTGATAAGCAAACTGCTTATTGATGACAGGGAAGTTAGAACTCTGGACTTTTAAAAAAATTAGTTAGTCCTGGATTGAATATTATAGACTTAAAAAGATAACTGTTGCCTGAGAAAATAGCTAGTGATATCTGATACTCTTGCTTGAAAATAACTATTACTTTAATTTAAAGGGTTAAAATCTTGCAAATTGACAATTTGGAGCAATGGGGGTGTGACGTAATTGAATTCAATACAATATCATGACCCTGTTAGCATTTATTATTTGTATTTTTTCAGCTTGGAGTGCTGGTCTTTTGATATCCTTGTGTTGTTATCCGGGTTGATGCCAAACTCAGAACGGTCTACTTCATTGATCGCAATGTGGTAATTAAGCTTCACTCTTTTGTCATTATCACATTTTTTTTTCATACATTAATTTGTTTCGTTGTTATTTATCCTAACCTGATCATCTTGACGACTTTGATGGTTCATATCTTTTTTTGGTTTCATGGTCTTCAGCGTGAATACACATATAATCACCTTTAACTTGAGTTATGGTCTCAGTGCTGCTGCAAGGTTAGTGTAGCATATGTAACTCCTAGTCCACATTATGTGGTTTCTACATTTTTTGTGTTCAAAAATTGAAAAACTCATGCTTTATGACAGTACAAGGGTGTCAAATGAATTGGGAGCAGGAATGATCGGTCGAGCTAAGAATGCCATCACAGTGGCTCTCCAGCTTGTTGTCCTCCTTGTTCTTATCATTGATTTGGCTCTAGCTTTTGGTCATAACATTTGGGCTAGCTTCTTCACTGACAGCCCTGGAATAGTTCAGGAATTTGCCTCAATGACACCCTTTCTTGTAGTCTCAATAACATTTGATATTGTGCAGTGTATCTTATCAGGTTTGTCACGTACAATTTTTCTGAAGTCTCTTATCTGCACACAGTACACATGCATAAATTAACTTTGATTTGTGACGCAAGTACGCTAATGTTTGCAGGAGTGGCTAGAGGATGTGGTTGGCAACACTTGGCTGTGTGGGTTAATTTGGCAACATTCTATTTCATTGGCATGCCACTTGCATTACTTTTTGGATTTAAGTTGAATCTTTATTCGAAGGTGAGACAAAATGGATTGTAGTATTGTAGTAGCTTGTTCATCACTCAATACTCTCACCACGTTAATTTCTTTTTTTTTTCTTTTTCTTTTTTCATTCTTTTTGTTACAGGGTTTATGGATTGGCTTGATCTGCGGCCTCGCATCCCAAGCCAGCTCCCTGTTTCTGATTGTGCTGAGAAGAAAATGCACTAAAATCGGCATAGTGTATTGAGACTAGAAAGGATGTGCATTTTGTTCAATCCATCGTAAACTTTGTGTTGGAACGGATGGGAATACAATTAATGCAACAATAATAATAAAAGAGCAAAAACTGGCCTTCCAAAGTTTGTAAAAATTGATTCTAGAAATACATTTTTACAAACTCGATTTGAAAGCTCCGAACATACATCTTATAAGTCTTCTAAATAACACAAAAGTATTCAAACAAGGATTTTGGCCAACGGAAATTTTGTTTTAACTTACATTCTCAAAACAGTGTGGAGGAAATAGATAGGAAAATTCTCGCAGTGCAACAAATGCAACTGATATTTTAATTAATTGAAGAGTTGGTTGGTTTACAAGGCAAGGAAATGGGTTATTTATACCCAAAACAAGATAATCTGATGCTCTATCCCATTAATCAAATTTAATCTAATCACCGAAAGAAATAAAAAATAAAGACTTTTTAGAGTAAATTTTCATAAATTTTAACTCCAACTAGAATGAACTATTTAATTATTCCTCAAATGTGTGAAAATTTTAATTTACTCCATTTTTGTTTAAAGGATGAGGGGAAATAATGGGCGTGTTGATAAATTTTTTCATTGTGTTCTTAAAGGTAAACCAGAGTGATTTGATATTTTCACATTTTTACAAGGTGTATTGAAGTTTACTTGTAATAAACAAGACTCATTAACGCTGAAGCTTGGGTGCACTTGATCATGTTTGCTCACTCATAAATACACTTTCCACTAATAATAAATAAGTTTTGGGTGCTCTTAGGATACGAGTAATAATATAGTCATAAATTCTTGTATAAATTTATTTTATATAAATTGATGTGACATAATTTAATTAATTGAATTAAATATTTCTTGGTTCACATGATTTATTTTTATTATTTTTTATTTTCTTTTAACTAATAAATTAACGCCAAATTAATTAGTACAAATTAAGTTTGTTCAAGAATTTATCATCACTCCTTAGATACTGCTTCGTTTTTCATTCACGTTTTTTTCAGTGCTTCCCATTACCCCCACAACTTTAATTTTCTCCCTGCCTGCCTTCTTTTCTTCTTTATTCTTTTTTACTGGACTTTTAATTTTTTTTTTCAATTATTCCCTGTACCCCTGCAACGTCAATTTTCTCCCTCGCTTTCTTTTTTTTCTTGTTTGTTTCTTTCTTGACTTTTTACACCCCCACAAACGCACCCAAAAGGGTCACATACTTTGTTTCTCAATTATTATTATTTTTTTTCGGACTTTTAAGAAACACACACCCCACACACCATCTACTTATTATCTTCTTCTTCGTCTCCCAAGTGGGTCTGACAGATAACCACTAAAGGGGGTATATAATTGAAAGACCATGCAGTGAAGCACCATCTTGAAACTAGCTTTGTCATATGCAACAATGGTCTGGTGAGTTCACAAAATCTTCATTCCTCCTCCCTGTTAACTATATTTCTTGATCTGATTCATAGTCTAATGGCAGCACTGCTGTCTCCCTCACATTAAATACAATTTAAAATCATGGATGCTCAAATTAAAGAATTCTAATGGCATGTGATATCCAAGCATGAAAAAAGCTATTTACTTTAATTTTCAGGGTTAAAATCGCACAAATGTATTGATATTATGGGGCAGTAGGAGAACAAAATGAATGTTGCAGAGTCTCTGTTTTTAGTAACTAAAGTGATTAACCAATTGAGCACAAGATATTCAGAAGACCACAGCTCCAATGTGAAAATTAAAGTATAGATCACAGTAATGTACATTTTGAAAAAGTTGTTAACATTTCTAATCACCATAATCCTTTTTTATTTTATTTGGTTAAAACTAAGACTGGATTCATTTCCCCTGTTCATGCGATGTCCACCTTAGTCCACTTATGCCGCAATGTAATCAACAAGAGGGAGCTGGCTTGGCAGAAAAGGCCGCATATTAAGCCGATCCACAAACCCTGTTCCGAAAAAAGAGCACAGCATAGGAACGATTAAATTGAAAAATTGAATTTTTTCTTTTCTTTTTTTTTTTTTTAAATATATGTTTTGCCTCACCTTAACATAAAGATTTAACTTAAATCCAAGAATTGCTGCAATTGGCATGCCAATGAAATAGAATGTTCCCAAATTTGCCCACACAGCCAAGTGCTGCCAACCACATCCTCTTGCCCCCCCTGCTCCATTAGCTCACTTGCATCAGCTTATACGTAAAATGGCGCTCAGCTTCAAACGTCCGAATTTTATAAAATTCGAATTTGAACTAGAATCAGAGTTGTACACGGCTAGACAATTCTACTAGCTCAAATCCGGAGTTTACAAATCCGGACCGCTGAACCTGAGTATGACAGTGTGTGTGCGTGTGTAAAGGACATAAGTTAGCATTTCTGTAGAAAAAATTGGATGTCACTAACCTGATAAGACGCCTTGGACAGAATCAAGCGTTATTGAGATAGCAAGAAGCGGTGTTAAAGAGGCAAACTCCTTTATGATTTCAAGGCTGTTACTAAAGAAGCCAGCCCAGATGTTATGACCAAAACCTAGAGCCAAAACAACTACAAGTGCAAGGAGTACAGAGAGCTTGACAGTCACAGCGATGGCAATCTTGGCTCGGTTGGGATTTCCTGCTCCCAATTCATTTGACACCCTTGTGCTGTCAAGAGGTACAAGTTTTTCAGTTTCCCGAACGCAGAATGCATAAACTGAAGAACTGGGAGCTATACATATATGTTACTAACCTTGCAGCAGCACTAAGACCATAAGTAATCATGTAGGCAATAGATTCGGTATTTACACTGAGATCACGCAATCAGAAAAGAAAGAAATTTAAGTCAAGGTTGAAAGCCATTTAGGATAAATAATGTCAAAAAAAAAAAAACGATACACTTACCACATTGCAATCAATGAAGTAGTCAGTTCTGAGTTAGGCATCAATCCAGCTAGGAACACTAGAATCTCAAAAGCCCAGTACTCGAGGCTGAAAAAGTATGAAACAAAAATGAGTTGCAAGATTTAAACTGCTATGATGAATGAAAGTTCGGTTACACTTAGGACTTACCATACCATTGCTGCAGAGGGCAAGGCTAGTTTTGAGATGGTGAGGATGAAGCTGAATGATTCAAAAGAAAATCCTTCCCACGTATGCTCAAACTTCTTTGCACAAAGGACATAAGTTACCAGCATAAGCATCGATATCCATAACGAAACTGAAGCCGCAAGTGAAGCTCCCTTAAAACCAAGGGATGTCAAATATACAAAAGCATATGCAATGCCAAAATGAATTGCCATTGGGAGAGCTGAGAAGAAGACCAATGGAATGACAATGGATTGTGTCTGAAGAAACCTTAAGATGTTCTGTATAAACCCATATGCAACTAGACCGGGAATGAGATACTTCATATAGAGAGCTGCTTGCTTTGATATGCTGGGATCTTGATGAAGTAAAATAAGTATTGGTTCTGTGTAGATCCACAAGACAGATATGATGATTGAGAAAAATAATGATACAATCCAAGATGCTTGCAGATATATTCCCAACATCCTGTAATGTTTTGCACCAAATCCTTGACCGCAAAGTGTTTCAAGTGCTCCACTTAATCCTATCTTTGGACAAGAGCAGAGATGAAAATGTTCAGGTTCAAGAAAGGAGCCCAGTAAAAATAGAGTCCAAACAGAATCTAGTCATGTACTTAATTAGTATGTCAATTCTCAGAAAAAAAACAAGTCATTTGTCCAATCTTTGAGGGGAAACAAATTAACCTGTTAACCAGCACAAATGCACAATCAATCAAGCATTCGATCCGAGGAGGCAAACTCAGCAGAAGTTCAAGCTTCATCTAAGAGATTTTCAACAGCAAGAATTTATCTCCAAAATCACTCTTGTGCTGGTATTGGTCAATGACCATGTGGTGTACAACTTGTGTTTCTTGTAATTGTTTAAGTTTAGAACTTTAAATTAGATCAATAAGTCACTCTCGGATCTGGATTTCTGGATTTGAACTAAAATCAATAGTGTTGTATTTATACTCTGATTCTATTTGAAATCTGGATTTTAGACGTAAGGACCTGAGCATTATTATCAACTTACTCATTTCATTTTATGCATAATTAATTTAGCTTATAAATATCCTTCCTGTACAGTACTTCAAATCTTCGAAACAATTATATTCCATCACAATTTTTTTTTTAAAAAATATAATAGTTTTTCAATCAATAATCCCTGACTTTATTAAAGTCAGGTAAAATTAAGGATCCATAATTGAAAAACTACCGTTTTTAAATAATCTCCATTGCAATTAACAACACCACCATTTTTAAATAATTTCCATTGTAATTAACAACATATAACTTAAACACTTAACGTCCCGCATGTCACGATTTCATTTGTCCCAGACTTTGAGACAACACTCAATGAAATAAATGACCTGTGGCTCATCATGCGTACAATAATAGGACTGCGCACGCCTGATCAGATAGATTTCTGGCATAAAGATGTCTTTCTAATGATTTAATATGTTGTATTCAGGAACACAAAACTTTATATGAAATCTGTAGAAACTTGATGAGCTATCAGTGAACGATTCAAAAGAGATAAAGAGAGAGTGCGGTTACCATGAAAGCGAATCCGGTGACGGTGGCCCAAGAGTTGGCAAGTGTGGCACCAGCAAGCTCAAGTTGGCCAAGATGGCCAGCACACATGACAGAAACCAAAGGAATTGCATAATAAAAAACATTAGAAAGAATCATGGGTAGCGAAAACGCCACTTGATTCTTGGCCTCTTCCAAGTCCAAAACTCGTTTCCACCACCGCCTCCTGCTGCTGGTTGCTTCTTCTTCTCCGTGACCATCATCACCACCAGCCTCTAACAAAGGCGACGTCGTATCGTCTAAATCTGTGTTTGCCGACATCTTTTAGCCAAATGCTTAGAAGAGTCAATTCTTGGGTGTTGCTATTCTTTGATGGCGAAAGAACGTGGAAGCGGTCTGCAGAAGAGTATATATACACAAAATATTATCTAATAATATAACTACCATAACCTTTTAATTGTGCGATAAAGCAACAATTACCATTTGTTTTAGATTAAGGTTGAAAACTTGAAATGCCACAGGCCGTTTATTTGATAAGTTTTGGCAAAAACATTTTATAAGTTGTTTTTATTTTGACAGCAGTTTTTTAAAATATATAGAAGAAGCTACTTATAAGAGCTTGTTAAATAACTACTACATCTTTTTAAAGTTTGTATTATAATTTTAATATTTTAATAAAAAGATTATTATACATGTTTTATTTATTTATAAACCTGAATATATAAACAAAAAACAATTTAAATTTTGTCTACTTAAATCACTATACGATAGAATAGCACTTTCATGGAAAAGAATATATAAGTATTTTTCTTTTCAAACTCACAATAACTTTAACAATACTGTTGAAACCAAACCAGTGAATGACACCAGTTTGGACTCCCCAAGAACCACTCTAGGAAATTGACTTTTGATCTTGGATGAAGATTTGATAACCGTGAAGCAATTAGAACTAATTAACCAATACAGATGACAAAATAGAAGTAAGAACAGAAGATTATCACACAATGTACACACACGGATTTATAGTGGTTCGGCCAAATTCAGACTTACATCCACTGTGAAAAGAGAAGCAAGATTTCACTGATTTCAGAGTTTTACAAGATACAAGAATGAAGAAGGAACCGCACTTAAGTAACAGATCATAAGTCTATATATAAAAAGAAGAATCATCCAGAAAAAGACTCCCAGAAACCAGCTCACGCTTCTTGGTTCATCTGTAGAAACAAAAACCCAGCTGCATTTCATGGCATAACGGAAATAATGGCCTCTTTAACCTCTACATGATACTTGTCAAAAAACCATATAACCTGCTGAATCTAAACACAAATATGGCTGTCATTTAGATTAGTAGAGCACGTGATGATCCACGCGGATGAGTAGTTGATCCAGACGACATGTCATACTTGTTACCCAACTCTCTGAATCAAAGAAGCTGACATGTCATTTCTCTCACACACACACATATGACGTATCGGACATATGTCCCAATTCCAGATTTGAGCTTCACATTTCAACAAACACACTATACTAAATAACAAGTTGCTTTTTTAATCATCACCTTATTTCATTCGTATAGCAGAAATATAGGGTAAAAGCTCGTTTAGTTCTTATATTTTAAGGTTAGTGCATATTTAGTCCCCGTATTTTTAAAAATACATCAATTTAGTCCATATATTTTTAAAAGTATCTTAAAACATCCCGACTGTTAAATTATTAACACCTATACCGTTACTTTTTATTCCTTTTGGCTTGCTTTTACATTATTACCGTTTTACAATAATGTTTCTTTTTTGGACATCAATAAAAAAAATTAAATTATCAATTTAACCCCAAAAATAAAATAAAAACAAAAAGAATATATTAATTTTTATGGAACACTCTACTGAGGAGTTAATATATTATTTTTATTAATATCTAAAAAATTGATAATTTAAATTTTTTTTACAATATTAATTTCTTTTAGACATACGAGAGCTTCCAAAAAATTAATATATATTCTTTTTGTTCTTATTTAATTTTTTGGGGTTAAATTATTAATTTGATTTTTCTCTTTATTATTGTAAAAAAAAATAGTATGTTAAGAGTGCAATTGTAAAAGCTAACCAAAATGAATAAAAAGTAACGACAGAGGTGTCAATAGTTTAACTATAGTAAGACTGGGTAAAATCGGATTTCGATTGGCTTTGAATCAACCCAATCGGGGTTTCGGGTTAGACAAAAATTCATCGGAACTCAACCCGAACTTATAACCCGATCCGGAATTGAGTTTAAAAATTGGGTTGAGTTCGGCTTGGATTGGGTTCGAATTAAATACGGTTCAGATTGGGTTTGAGTCAATTCGGGTTACAATTCGGTTTGGGCGAAATCGAATCAAATAGGATTCCGTTTTATTCGGGTCAAATTTGGTCAAATCAGGTCAACTCAGGTTCATGCAATTTTGAGCTTTTTTTTTTCTATTTTTGTGCTTGTAGATTGCTTGTTGTGCTGTTTTCTTAATTGTAGTCCTATTTTTACCAATTTTTAATCAACCAAAAAAAAGAAAACTACTATGAAATCAAATTCAAATGAATAAAATTTGAAATGAGCACAAAGTCTAAACCTAAAAAAAATTAAAATTAACACAAAGTCCAAACTTAATAGTCTTCATCCAAAGCATAATATCCAAACATTAGTCTTTAAAACACAAAGTCACAATGTTTAAACATAATTAACTAGTTTCCAAAAAACAAATCACAAAGTCCAAAACACAACAAAATTTAAACATAAATACTAAATAAGCTTCCTCCATGGCCCCGCCGCTCCTCACAAGCACTTCTATAAGTTCTAACTTTAACTTCTTGTACTCAAAGTTGAAGTATCGATCCCTTAGAGAAGAATTGAAGAAATAATATACAATAACTACTTTCTTTAAGCCACATTGCAAATAAAGAAGGCATATCAAACGCAAGCACATAAATAAACCCAATTCACATATTTAATTGAATAAACCATAACTATCATTTGTATTCCAATTCAATGACTAATAGTAAAGTTTACATATTTGAGTAAAGAAAGGTCACTTATAGTTGAAAAGCAAAAGGGCTATTATAATCTTTCTAGTTTCTATTATATCTTTAGCATATAACATATTTAACAAATTCTTAAAAAGAAATATACTTGATTAAATATATATAAAAAATAAGTCAATCATGGCTTATATTATGGCATTCATCAACAAGTCAAATTAATAACAATCCTTGGCTATCCATTCTACCAACTTCAACTTGTCTAACTAAAATAATTACAATGTTACAATTAGACTTAAAACTTAAAACTATAAAAAGTATAATTATAGTTTAAATTATAACCTAAAAGTATAATATGAAATTATGAATAATAATATTTATTAAGAGTTACATTTCAAATATCGATAACACCAATGTCAGTGCTCACCATTTCCTCCGTAAAAGTTTGTGATCTTAAAAATTCTTTAAAATGCTAAAAAAATGAAATTAGTAAGTAACTTAAGTACATGTAGATATTATTTATAAAGTTATAATACACTTTAACTTTATAATGTACAAGAAAAATGTTACATTCTTATAGTTTCATATAAAACATCTACTCCTTAATATCTTCCTAAGGGTTGTAGACAGAATTAGCAAAAAGTTTAGTTTGCAATCAATTTTCGATACATATCGATGTCTCAATCATAAAAGGAGTCAAAGAACTCCTATACTCATCAATAACATGACACCTAGTGCTGAAAGCAGACTCAAATGTCACTGTGGAAATAGGAACAAAGAGGACATCTCTTGTAATTTTCTCCAATATTGGATACTTTGATCCATTCACCTTCCATTAAAACAAAACATTGAGTTTAAGATTGCTAGGATAAGTATCTTTCACCTCATATGCTACTTTCGTGCCCTTATTCTTAACCGAAACCTTATGAGCATATTTAAGTAAAGGACAAGCAACTCAAAACGTGTCATCACCTTCACCACCAACAACCTCCACCAACCTCACCATCAACCTACACATCGATGGTGTGGAACTAGAGCAGAATGCACTGTATGCATTATAAAAACTCATTCAACAAGTCTTTTACTGCCTTCATCATTTCTTCAACTTTCGAACTATCATTGCCAAAAATAGTCTAAAAAATATGTTTAGCAAAGAATGGAGGCAACAATCAATATTTTGTTTATCTTCCCCATTTACTCCCAATATTTATCAAATTTATCCCTTATATTATAAGCCATTGAAATCACCCAAGAATCCTTACTTGTAATGTAGTCGATGAATCCTCAGTTAAGCCCATAGTATCATAACAAATATTAAAAGTCACACTGAAAGAGGCAGAAACAACAATGTGGCATCATAAAATACTTTTAAAAAACTTCACAATTCGTTCAACATTTTCCCAATCCTCGAGTCTAGCTGGGTCTATCTTTTTAATATTATACTCTTTCTCAAGAAAGTATGACTTATAAGGTTTATCCACTTTTGCCATTCTATCAATGCTGCTTGAGACTTCAACACAGTCATCAACATTAAAGAGGTAGAATTCCACCTAATAGGAAAATCTAAAATGACAATTCTATTCAAGCCTTTCACCTGTGCAACACATTGTTTAAATGTTTGTAGCCTCGTGGTGGAGGATCTTACATACTTCACAGTATTTTGAATAACAGCAACACTAGTACGTGACTCAGTTAACCTTAAAACAACAATCAAATTCAAAATATGTGCGCAACAAAGCACATGCAAATACTGTCCTGCCAACATAAGTGCATAATCATTTTTCCAAGCATGCAATTGCATATTGACATAACTAACAGCAGCATCATTTGCAGTGGCATTATCAACAGTTGCTGCAAACAACCTCTCTATCTTCCAGTCCTGTAAATGAGCTACAATCTTTTCGCCGATCATTTTCCTTTTATGATCTTCAATCAAGCTAAAACTAATAATCCTCATACTCAAACACCAGTTACTATCAATAAAATGAGTTGTGATCACCATGTAACTCATGTTTGAATAGAAGTCTGTATATCAATTGTAAGAGGCACTTGCTGCTTATTGTCACAAATCAAATTCTTTGACGTTGTCTTTTCCTCCAAAAATAAATGCATAACATCCCAACCTATAGTTCTTCAAGATGGCATAACGAATTGCGGAATAGCTACACTACAAAAATGCCTAAATTCTTTTGTTATCTATAAAACTAAGCAGCAACTCACCCATAACAATAATTTTAATGACTGCCTTCCACAAGTATCTTGACTCCATCTTTTAGCCAAAACCATATTATTTGCATTTCCTTCGCCGTCCCCTGGCTATGAAATTCTGTTGATTTCCATCTTGTTGTTCCTAAAATTTCTTGTATGCATTACAAGTCTTTATATTATTTTTCATGCTTGTAATCCCATCAAGCCTTGAATGACATTGACATTGTCTACTATAATAGTTGCACTTGCATTTATTGTGGATTATCCTTAAGCAAAGTGAAATGATTCCACATCTCAGATCTTTTCTTCATCGACGAGGTTTTCCACTTTGCCTTTTCCTTTCCCTTTTGAGTTCCTTCCATTTGTATACTTTGTTCTTCATCATCACTTATCGAATTTGATCTTGAGTGTCCAGTCATTTGAACATACAAAACCCCAATTAGTAATCATTAATTAAAAAATCAAAACATAAAAATATTATTAACATAATCTAATAAGTATTACGAATCAATTCAAATATTTATTAATTTAATTTTATGAAACTTGTTTAATTCGACATTTCCATCGTAAAATTTCTATATGATTAATTGATTAGGTGCATAAATATATATGTAAAAATTCGAAATTGTTCATACTCCACAAAGGAAAAGCAAGAAATTAGTGATTAATTAATTTATAATATCCAATTATCCATTTCCTAGAATAATAGAATTATTTGCATATCTGTATCTTAATTCATATTATAAAACCTTAAATTTCATGCCTACATTACATGTACTTACTATTTAATGACTTAACATATACTTAACATACAATTAATTGAATTAGTTAATTTTTGTTGAAGTTGAAGCTACTGCAGCACATATCATATATAACTAAATATTTAATTTTAGTATGTAATCTACCTAATCTATTCATGCAAAAAAATAATTATTAATAATTAATAATTAACTAAAAATACAAGAATTTCTTGATTTATTATTAAAATTTAACAATACATATTATTAACAATTACTAATTAACAGTTTAACATATAATATATAATGTATTATACATTACAACTATATAGTATATACCATCGAAGGCTTGAAGCTTCAAAAATCAAAAGAGAAATTCGGGTTGTCACTTGCCAGGTACGGATGGAGGTTGGAGGAGGAACTTGGTGATGCCATGATGGTGGAGGTGTGAAGCAATAGATCTGGTAAGTGGTGGCAATAGATCCGGTCGTGGTCCTTGTAGAGTAGCAGATCGGGTGGCGATTGGCATAGGCGGTGATTGCGATGAGCGTGAGCCATGAAGGGTGGAGACTCTATGTGTGTTGAGTTTTTCACTGTTTCGTGTCTTTTTGAGAGTAAGATGAGAAGTTAAGGCCTTGAAGGAGGCTGTTGGGTGAATAGGTGTCAGCTCTGTGTGTGTTTCTACTGAGCTGCAGTAGTTGTTCTGTTGTTGTGTTGAGTGTTGACTTGAGGGTGAGGCCATGAGGGACGGGAGGGGAGGGGAGACTGTTGTGTGTTGTCTAGTGTGTGCTATATACGTGGGTGGTGTGTGAGGCTGTCTAGCTGTGATCGGTTGTCGGATCCGATCCTATCACGTTCTGATCGGGTTGGCAAAATTCTATCCAATCGAATATTACCTTCAATCAGATTCAATCCTAACCTGATTTTTTTCGGATCAGAGCGGGTCGGGTCTAATCGAATAGGATATTTTGCCCACCCCTAAACGACATGAATGTTTTGGGTTATTTTTTAAAATAAGGGACTAAACAGACACTAACCTTATAATATAGAGATTAAACGAGTTTTTACTTAGAATTTTAAGAACAACTTATTTAATCAGCTGTTGCGATCCTAAGTTAGCCCAAAGTCACATTACAAATTGATTTTAGGTTGATATAACTTAACTAGAGATGGCTAACAGGCCGGGCAGCACGTGGTATGACACATGCACAACACGTGTCCATATAGCATGACATGGCATGAGCACATTTCGGTGGGGTACATAGCACAACATAACACGAACACAAGCTGGGGTGAGCTTCGAATTTTAGGCATGTGGGCTTTAAAAGCACGATACGATTAAAGATGGGCTAAAACACAACACGTGAAAGGGCCCGCAATAAGCACGTTTCACTTTTTAGTAAGCTTAAAATTTTATGATTTTACAAATAACTTGAAATTGAATCTTTTAATATATTTTATTAGCACAAGTTTTTTAAATTCATTTAATTCTCAATTTAAAAAAATACTCTAATTGATTTATGTTTATAATTTATTAAATAAATAATTGATATCATGATTTTAATAAATAAAATTATAAATATCATGATTTTATAAATATGTATTAATATTATTATGGATTATGATCTATGATTCTATTTAAGTCAAAGTCACCAATGAAGTTAACCTTTAAGAAAAATTTATTATTATTGTTGTTGTTGTTGTTGTTAAATATTAAAAAAGAATTCTAATACCGTAGGGTCAAATTTACTAATTAATATTACATTCTCTTACTGTTATTAATTTATTATTATTGAATATGAACTTGATTTTTAAATTTTTAATTCTATTGAATTTGACTAAAGGTACATGGACAAAAAAAAAAGTATATAGGCTCAAAAAAAGTAAGCCAACAACTTAGCATGCCCTCTTAAAAAATTAAAATAAAAAAGAAAAAAAGCTTATCATATTTTTTTTCTTAGGCACGGTGTGGCATGACGCACGGCACGGCACAGGTGGGCACGGCATATGTGCTGGATCGGGCCTCAACAAAAAAAATTAAGCACAACACAACACAACACAAAACACATAGTGGGCATGACTCGGCACGAGCACAAGCATACATGACCCTTCCTTTGACATGTTGGCTATCTCTAAACTTAACATACAAGAACCAATGGTCCAAATAAAAATGGAACTCCTTTCCCAAGTCTCCTAGAATTAGTTAAGGCGGCGGTGTTCTAATATACACCAGTGCATCTTTGCATGCTTGCCGGCATTTATCATGATATCAAATAGTCATGTAGTGTTGCCCAATATTTAAAAAATAAAATCAATTTTCTTACCATATAATGTATTAGACAGTGTATATTAGTTTGTCCATTTAAAAAAAGCATTGACTTATAATTTCATAGTGTATTAACATATTTTTTGACGTGCTGTCCGGGGATATTTATTTAGACAATGTAGTTTTTAGTACTATATCTCTCATGATCCGATGAGATAGATATTGTCACGTTATCTGCTAAATCAATTGGGAAATAGATTTTGTACCTCAACTGTGAGATTATCATTACTGTTAAAATTTAATGAGTATATGTAATATTTAATAATTATATATATTTTAACTACAAATTCCTAAGAAAAAAATAAAAAGCAATAATTTTTCATAGTTCAATTACCTTACTCAAAATAAATGGTTTTATTGAGAATAAAAAGAATAAAGATAGATCTACAATTTCTTAACGAAAATTTATTTTGAAAAAACTGATATAACTCTATTATATTACTCAAATAAAAATAGCATGATTAAAAAGGGTTGAGTTTCGGACACTCGTTTCATAATCCTTCGTTGAGTTTAAATTTAGTTGGAATCTATTTATTACATGAATAATTATTCAGTTAATTAGCTCTGAATTACATTTGGTTTATTTCGAGATGCAGTTGATGTCTCAAACTATATATTTTGTTAGATTTTTTAAGTTCTGGATTAATAGATCGTAATATTAACAAAATCGGTAAGGATATATTCATAATAGCTTAATATCAAAAACAATTTACATTACATACATGCTATTTTTATTAATTATGTTTATTTTAATGATTTATTTATACTTATATGCTATTTATTTATTATTTTTATCATAATTTTTTTTATAAAGTTTTTAACTATAATTAAAGGGTGTAATTGTAAAAACGAGATTTGTGTTATATATATATATATATGAAATGACGGTGATGATGATGATATGGTCAAGAAACGAATTAGATTGGTGTTTTACATTTTTAAAACGATTAATAGACGAACATGTTTTTTTTTTTTTTTTGATAAAGGAGTAAGCCTATCCAATTAAAACTAGAAACCAGATACAAATACATATGTTGGAATTTCATCCAACCATATGACAGTTTCTGACTTTTGCAGAGCCAACTTAGCTAAAGCGTGAGCTTCGCCATTACATGATCTAGATGTGTGCTGAGCTTTGAAATTCTGAAAATTTTCCTTGTATTCTAGAATTTCAGAGATCACCCATATAATTTCAGACATGCTACTATTCCTATTGTTTACAAGCTCCACTACTTCATAAGAATCAGATTCAACTAACACAGAAGCTCCACCAGCTCTTGACGCAACCCACATTCCCCATTCAATGGCTGCAGCTTCAGCCATTGCCACATTGCCATAATATCTCGTTGTGTTTATAGACGCAGCTATGCATTTTCTGGCCCAGTCTCTGATCACCTTCCCCAGCCCTGCAATCTGCTTTTCAGCATCTACAGCCGCTTCCACATTAACCTTTAGCCAGCCATTTGGAGGAGGACACCATTGATCTAACTTTCCATCTTTTCCACTTGCTTTGTAGATCAATTCAGGTTGCCTGATTTTCCTAAAGGACTCCACTACTGATTCAGCCCTTGCAACTAATATGATTGGAGCCTCCTTTTTCCTTTCGAACAACTATTTATTTCTAGCATTCCAAATCACCCAGAGTAGAGCTGCAACTGACTCCCCTTCGATGTTTTTTTGTTTGATTGGGCAATGCTTGAATTAGCCTAACTATGTCATGGCATTGATCACCTAAAAAAACCCTCTGCTACTTGTGAGTTTCTCCAGATTTTCTTTGCCATTTTACAGTCTACCAGAGCATGGGATACAGATTCCACATTCCTACAGCAGATTTGGCATAATGGCTCCAGCAAAACTCTTTTCTTCCATAGGTTTCTGTCGCAGGGAGCAAATCATTGGTGGCCCTCCATAAAAAGATTTTGACCTTCTCCGGTAAAGCCAGCTTCCAGATTGCACTCCAAAGATTTGGATTCTGAGATGAGCAGCTTGGGTAATTTGAAAATTTTATTTTCATAGCCACTTGATATCCACTTTTCACTGAGTATTGCCCTCTTGTGTCATAATGCCAAATTAGCTGATCCTCTTTTGGTCTTCGCGAGAGAGGAATTTGCATAATAGCTTCTGCATCTTCCATTCTGAAAGAGTCACGTATCAGTGCTTCCTTCCAATGTTGCTCTTCATTAATCAACTCTACAATTGTAGCCTCTGCCCTCAATGTTGGAGCTGAGACAGGCTTGAATGTTGTGGGTCTGGGAATCCAGTTGCTTCTATACATCTGCACTTTTTTGCCCATTCCCGATTCTCCATCTCGCTCCATTCTGAATCACCTGCCTTCCCCATAAGATACTTCTCTATATGCAAGATGGTTTTGATCCTACACTTGCATCCATAAAATATGAGTGTTTGAAATATCTAGCTTTCATAACTCTGGCCACCAAAGAGTCTGGACTTTGAATGATTCTCCATGCTTGCTTTGCAACTAGAGCCTGGTTAAAGCTTGAGAAATCCCTGAAACCCATGCCTCCCCCAATTTTTGCTTTGCTCAACTTCTTCTATCTCATCCAGTGGATACTCTTCTTCTCCCGGTCTGATCCCCACCAGAATCTAGCTACTGCTTTTTGAATGTCCTCACACAACCCCAAAGGAATTTTGAAAACACTCATGGCGAAAGCTAGAATTGCTTGTGCAACAGCTTTGATGAGCACCTCTTTGCCTCCACTTGAAAAGAACTTACGCTGCCAACATTGAATTTTGTTCAACACTCTGAGCTTTACATCATTGAAGAAGCTTTTAGCCCCCCTTCCTATCATAGATGGCAGGCCTAAGTATTTTTCGTGGCATGACACCACCTTCAACTGAAAAATATTCTTTATGGCTATAACTCGATCCTCCTTTATATTGTTACTGAAGAACATGGATGATTTTTTAGAAGTTGAAAAACTACCTAGATGCTCTGCCATAACACTCGAACATAGCCTTGAGGTGATAACAGTCCTCCACAGCTACTCTAACAAAAATTAGGCTATCATCGGCAAATAAAAGATGGGATACTGTTACATCATTCCTAAAGCGAAGCCCCTGGATAAGCTTTTGCTGCTCCGCTTGAACAAGAAGATTGGAGAAGACCTCTGCACATATTATAAAGAGATAAGGGGAGAGTAGGTATCCCTGCCTGAGCCCTCTTTGAGGTTGTATCAGCCCTGTAGGTGTTCCATTGATCACAACAGAAAAAGAGGCTGTGGTAATACAACTCATTATCAATTCCACCAATTTACTAGAGAATCCTAGCTTTAGCATTGTGGACTTCAAAAAATCCCACTCCACTCTATCATAGGCCTTACTGATATCTAACTTAAGAGCCACCCACCCATGCTTTTTCCTTTTGGTGTGCCTAATCTTATGCAAACATTCGTATCCCACTATAATATTGTCCGTAATTAGCCAGTTGGGGATGAATGCACTTTGGAATGGAGAAATTACATGATTAAGCATATTTTCAGCCTATTTGCAATTGTTTTTGCCACAATTCTATAAATAACATTACATAAACTAATCGGCCTAAAGTTTGCCACTCTCTTAGGTTTAGAAACTTTTGGGATCAAAACAATGTGAGTGTGGTTAAGCGGGGTAATTATGCCTCTGCCATTTAGGATATCAAGACAAGTTGAGATAACACCTGACTTAACTGAATTCCAGTGTTTCTGAAAGAAGGCTGCTGGCAATCCGTTGGGTCTAGGGGCTTTAGTTGGGCACATTTGACATAGCGCCGTTGACACTTCCTTGTTTGTGAAAGGCATGTCCAGTTGTTCATTCATCTCTGCATTCACCCTTGGCTTCAATCCTGCAAGAACTCTCTCAATTTGCATATTTGTTGTGCTGGAAGTTGAGAACAGATTTGTAAAGTATTCATAGAACTCCCTTTCAATTTCCTCTCTATCTTCAATCCAGATGTCCTCTTGATTCAAAATACCCCTTATCCAATTCTTTTTCTTCCTTGAAGAAGCTTTAAAATGAAAAAACTTGGTGTTCTTATCCCCTTCCCTAAGCCAGTCCGCTCGGGATCTTTGTTTCCAATACACCTCTTCATCGAGCAGTAGCCTCTCAATCTGCTCTTCAGTGCTTTTGATCTCGTTTGCTTCTTCATAATGCTAAAAATTGGACTTCATATCAGCAAGATTTTTCTTTAATCTTTTCAGCTTTTCCTTTCTACCATTGAATTCTCCTTTTTGCTCCATGTCAACAGTTGGGCCATTGTAGTTTTGGTTGCTCTTTGAAAACATTCAACCGGATCCCCATCGCTCCATCTACCCTCTTTCATCTATTCCTCTTTAACTATGCGCCTACAATCTTCATAAGGGCTCCACATATCCTTATAGTGAACCCTCGAGCTTCTATTCCTTTTAAAGCGCATGAGCCTTTTCTGATCATGCATTTCTAACATAATGGGGCTATGATCCGACCCCCAAGATATCAAATTTGAGACAATCAGCTTATAAGGACTATCCTTCCACTCTTTGCTACCAAAAAATCTATCAAGCCTCTCATTCACAAAATAGGGCCCAAACCTTCTATTCAACCAGGTAAAAGGATATCCTTTATAGCCTAAATCTACCAAATTACAGTCGTTTGTAGCCTCTCGAAATTCAGCCACCATACTCAGATTCCTCTCTCTCCCCCTCAGCTTTTCCTTTAAGTCAAGAATCTCATTGAAATCCCCAAAACACAACCATGGAAAAGAGAAAAGACCTGCCAATCTCCTTAGGAGCATCCAAGTGTGTCTTTTCTGAGAACTTTCAGGATGGCCATATACCCCTGTACATCTCCATTTCTTCCCATTTGCCTTGCTAACTATAGCATCAATGTGGTGATTACTACACGAGGCAATATTCACTTCCATGTTATTGCTCCATAACATTGCTAGCCCACCCCCCATACTGTTCTTGCTTACACTAAAACAATTATCAAAATCTATATTTTTACTCCTATTTGTCATCTGCACAGGCTTCATCTTTGTTCGTAAACAAACAGAATTTGAGGCTTGTGCTCCTGGAGAATATCTTTCAGAGTTAGGAACATCCGGGTATTCCCCAAGCCACGGACATTCCAACTTATAATCCTCATTGCTGTTGGCGGGCTGGACTCCAACCGCCACCGATATCTCCTTTCCCGCAATCAAATCTACCTCTGCCACTTCCATAGCCGTTATATCCCAATCTAATTTAAGTTTTGCTGCGGGGGACTTACATGTTGTTCGATTTGGTGTGCTCTTGCTTGGGCTTGTAAACTTTAATTTCTTATTTTTTGGGCTTGATGATATTGTGTTACACCTGGCCCTCTTGGTAGTAAGTAGTAGCATGTTGGTGTTTGTCACTTTTGTCGCACTTCGGGCTTGGTTCTTCCATCTTTTCCATTTAGACTTGAGCTTTTTTGGGCACAATTCACTATCAACTACCTCTTCTTCCAAGCTCGTCTGAGCTGAATTGGGCTGGTGCCTTTCTCGGCCTATTGAGGGATTTTGGTTCTCTCTTTTTCCCTCCATATTTTCATTTTCGCTCATAACTCCCGCCCTTTGGCATAGATCTTCAGATATTCCCTGAGCTCTAGCTGCATCTGACTGTTTTCTGCTGTCAAGTTGATCCATTTTCAATTGTGCCCTTTGTATCATTAATGGTTTATCAAATTCCCCTTGCACTTGTCTCTATATCATTTGCAAGCTGCTTGTTTCTTCTTGGTGTTGGACTGACCCTGACCCGTTTTCTCCTGTCGGGTTTGGTTGTTGATGATGGGGGGTCTTTGTATTCTCTTGATTTTCCTGCCTTCGTTGTTCTCTCTTCTCCTTATCCATACTCTCCTGAAACTTCATCTGATCAGCTATCGTAACTGCCTTTAACCATGCCTCATATGCGAAGTTTTCTTTAGGTTGGCCCTTATACTGAGCACACTCTCTGTACTGGTGCCCGATATAACCACAACAAAAACAATTGTCTGGCAGCTTCTCATAAACTACGGCCACAAGTATCTCCGTTCCGTCTTCCTGTTGAATTCTCAAGATTTTCTTCAGTCGTTTCGTGATATCTATCGAGATTCTGACTCATATATATTCACCAAAACAATCCCCTATTGCATCAGTGGCTACATCTTCCACTCTTCCAATCTTTGAGCCCATTTCCCGTATTGTATTAATATCCATACACATCAGAGGTACGTTATGCAATTGCACCTAGAACGAAAGATGTGAGAATGATTGGTCTGCAACTTTTCCTATTCTTTTGGGTTCTTCCAAGACGATAAGAGCTCGATCAAAGTGACATGGCCCTCCTGCTAATACTCTTCGTTTATCTTCTTCAGAGCAGAACGTGAACATGAAGATTGTGTTTCGCAAACTCTCTACTTTTACCATCCCCACTGGACGCCAAGCTTGTTGTAAAGCTATTTTAACCCCCTCATGGCTTACACATCTCGTAGTAAGGATTTTGCCCACCAGGCAGCCCGATGCTATCTTTACTCCTTTTTCCTTCATACTACTCCCAAAAATAATTTTGTCCTCTTCTTCTTCCTCCAGCATTATAGCACTGCACTTCTTTATCAATTCCTCTGTTTCCATGGCTTTTAAGAGATACTCCCTGCTTTGAACTAAGGTTTAAAAGACGCTCACCAACCCCCCAGCGGAAAGGAAGGATCTATAAAAATGAAAGCTAAAGGAAAGAGAACTATAATGCGCCCAACTAGTGGGCTTCTTTCCGGACCATACAGATCCGAGTTTAGCTCCCATTCAGTGTTCCCTCATACAGAGAAAGCACTTGAAGAGAGAGTAAAAGCCTGATTTGATCTAATAGACGGACATGTTGACTCAAGACATTATGTGCTTAACCCAATTATTACCGCTTTTTACTTTTCAGCCACCTTTCAAATCGACCAAATTAATATTTATAATGAGTGGCTCACAGTTCATTTTTTTTGTGTAACGATTAGATTATGATAAAATCATTTGTTTGACTATCAAAACGTTAGATTCGTCCTGGCAGTGTACGTGGAGATGAAACACGTTCTGAACATAGAATGTGATTGAAATTTAAAACTATGCATTTTGATGGTGATTAGAGAAAATTGAAGTTCACTGACAACTAATAAATAAATAACAACTAAACCTATGACAAAAAAAAAAAAAAGTTCAAGGAAATTAGGATGGATGTTACCTTCTAAAGCCCTGATAATTTGTTTGCAAAACCTGTGTAAAAGAAGAGAGACACGTGGAAGCAGTTTAAAATTAATCCTTGCAATTGTATATTGAAGTTGATCGTGTACCTAAGTGCTTGTTTATTATAAATTATTTAATAGTTATAAGTATTTATTTAATTATTTTTTTATTTTTTATTTGATTATATTTTTAGCAGAGTTTTTGAAGATTAAATCAACTATTTTACTTCTACTAGCTTTAAAGAGTAGAAATTAAAAACGTTTTTGAAAATATTCAAATGTCTAAAATATTATTTCCCTATTTAATAATATTATTTCAGTCATTTCATAACATTACTTTTACAAGCCTTAACTAAATTAATTTTATAATTTTTAATAAAAACTCTCATTGATAGCCAAATAAATAATTTTCTTTTTCTCATTAAAAATTCTATTTGTAAAAACTCTACTAATAAAAACTCTATTAAAATAAGTTCTATTTAAAAAACCATAACAAACAGAGTCTAAATATAAGACACGAGCACTAAAGTGGTATGTGCTAGCCCTGATTTGAAATGAGAAAGTTAAAAGCCACTAATTATAATAAAAAAAAAAAGAGAATCATTCAATAAGTGCTACTGTTGGGTGACGAAATGGAAACGATGAAAGTTGATTGCTAGAAGAAATACAAATTTCTTAATAATAAAATTTATTGAATAAGTCTGAATTAACAACACTAGGGTTTTTGCCCTCTTTATATAGTAACCTTAAATATTGTGAATTTATTAAAATAGTCAAATCTAAATTATTATTTTATAATACAGTTCTCCTAATTGAAATAAAAAAATAAAATAAAAAAAGCGGTGCTCAAATCTAATATCTAAAAAAAAGATAAAATTCCTAAAAGAAATAGAAAAACTAAGAAAATATCTTAAAATTAAAAAATGACGAAGAAAGAAATGGAATTTTTGCCTCGATCTCAAGGTAGATCCGCGCAAGTTACTTTCAATTGGCTTCGTCTCATCGCAAGCTTCGAAACAATTTATTATATGCACAAAATGGACACCAGTAACCCAAGTTATGATTTCTAGAAGGTACCCCGCTTGTTCCACAAAACCAACCTACATCATTGGGGCCACACAATATAGCAAAAGTACTAGAGACAACAAAAAAGGTTCGAGCTCGATCTGGCTCAGATATATTGGCCTAGCTCTAGGCCAGGATTGAAGTGACGTCATGATTGGGAACTCAGGCTTTTGACAAAGCTCGACCAAGAGGATTCCAATGGCTTCACGATTGGGAACTCGGGCTTTTGGCAAAGCTGGACCAAGAGCCAAAAAAAAGTTGAAAAGAACTATTTTTTCCTTTAAAACCACCAACGTAGCGCGGGGTTAAGCCGGACCCCTACTTTTAATATAGATAAGAGAATAGAGGAAAACATAAAGAAGGGGACAAGAACCAGAAGCTCCAATTACAAAGGCAAATACTTAATAGAGGCTTGTAATCACAACAATAAACCAAAAAAGATATGCAACACTGTTGCATAACATGAGGGACTTCCTACTCATCCAAATGAATAATACTAGATAAGCTAGGTGGAATACCTTAAGAACCAAAAAAACACTGACGAACCTGATGAGTGCAAGCCTAATTGCCATAAAATCAGTGGCAAAAGTTAAAAAATGCTTGATCAAGATAGAGGGAGCAGAAGACATAATGAAAATTCAGCCTAAGCCTAATGCATAGAGCCCTTAGATTAAATCTAAGAGAGCATGGTGGCCAAGTCAAACTTTATCTCAAGCACAAGTAACCAAGCTGAACAGGAAGCTCTAAACATGCACAAACCACTATTTGCTCAGCATAAAGGATCTGCTAACGACCCAATACAACAAAATGAAGCAAAGGAGGACAACTCAAAGATAGCTCTGAGAAGGATAACGGTGCCGCCAGTATAAGTTAAGCATAGGAGGCAAAAAGACAACAAGCCACAAACCCAGAACATGGTAAAAATGATGCCAAACCTGTCTACCCCAAAGGAAATAAAGAAAAGGATGCCAACAAGTCTTTGTACCCTAACTGTAGGGACATCAAGACACCATACAAAATTCCTCGAGCACAAGCCATTATTAGTAGTAAAAAAGCCATGTAACAGCCACAGAGAAAAGAAGAAACTGAAGAAGGAACATGCCACTGCCATGTAATAGAAAAAGCCTCATCCTATGATCGAGAGTCACACACAAGCTCCCAAGTTATCCATAAATGGAAATTGCCATCAAGTGCAAGATCACAACGAATTAAGTCGAACCTATAATAGAAATAGGAATCGGCATAATTTGTTTGACAATCGATGAGAGCAACACATTCTAGAGCTTACCCCTATCCTAGACAGTACCCTACCAGTAAAAGAAAATTGACTTTATAGATGCTGCAGTAGAATTATAAAAGAGTAAGGGATAGGAACCTAGTTAGCAATCATACCAAAAACTACACGCCCCACAGCTAACCATCCAATACACATGAGGCTCAGCAGCACATCGAATTAAGCAAAAATGTCTCAAGAAAGGGGAAGCAAGGTAATGAGACTAAACCAAACTCAATGCATAGCTCTGCAGCATCGAGACTTCATGAAAGAAACCCATAAAGAATGCTGGTCTAGGAAATGCCACTAAAGCTTAAGCTGAAAGGCCTCAACCATATCATTAAAAAATCCAATGCCAAATCCACCCTTCTCAACCAGATAGTAAAATGAGAACCATTTACACCAATAAATTTGCCTCATAAACTCATAATCACCTCATAAAAACTGAGTGAAAAGTCTCCAAATGTTGAATAATGGCCATAAGTGGTCAAAGAACATGAAACAATTGCAGAGCATAGTAGGCAGTAAATGCTGAAGAAGCACTAGCTTCCGACCAAAGAAAAGCAACTTGTTGACCTAGCTCGAGATCCTGTCTTTGACCTTCCTAACCATATCAACAAAATAAGAAGTTTTGAGGCACCTCGTTGTTGGCTTGTATTGCTTATTGTTGTAGGTGTTAATGTGCAAGTGTACACAACAAATAATATAATGATGAGTATTATGATCGTCTCCACAGGGACTGATGTTATAGGATTCGCTACAAGAATCTTAACAGTGCAATTTCAGGCTAAGTTGAAATAAAATAGTTAATGAAACTAATGAATTAACTAAAATTAAATTGCAGTAAACAAAATGCAATAAGGAAAATTCTCAAGTTAAAGACAAAGACAAACTCAATGGACAAAGAGCTGTTGAGTAACTTAACTCACTTAATGGTATTGATTATTTTTTGCAATCACATACATTCCCATAAAGATTACAAAACAAGAAACTAAATGTGAAGAATTGATTCCTATTAGGTCCTTGCGATCTCACCTTCTTTTTCCCTTGAATTCACTATTGCAGCTCTTAACTCTCTCTTATTTTCTTCTTTTCTTTTGTTTTCTTGGTTATTTTCCTTGAATGATGGCTCTCACCTCTTTCTTTCATGTGTCCTTTTTTTATAACTTGGAATTAGGGCAACCAAAAGCGTGTGGCTGCTTGTCTCCCATTTTTGGAAACCTCATATCATAATCTTTTTCTAAACACGTGCAAAATCTATTCTGTAGTTGCTACAGGATTGCTGCAGCAACTACTACAGCATCTTCTCTGTTCCAGACTTATTTTAGTTCCTCTGCAGTTAAGTTCTTTTGGCATCTCTACAAGTCTAGTACAATAGTATTCCATCCATAAAACTTGAGGTTTTTAGTCACCTACAATCACGCACATAATCAGAGCACCAAGTGATCTAAAACTTAATCAATTTATCGAAATTAAACTTAAATAGATGCTTATGCAAAATGTAACTAAAAAAATGCAATAAAAACACATCGTTTACTTTCTAAGTATTATTGGTTTGAGTTTAGAAATGCCATGATAACTCTCATTTCATAGAGTTATTACACCCCCAAGCCTAAAACAATTACTTGTCCTCAAGTAATGACCACAATAATAACACTTCAATCATGCAACAAACAATTTAGCTCCGTCATCTAGATTGCTCGAATTCATCAAACCTCAGATTTCATTCTTAAACATACAAAATTACCATCAGTATTTCTAATTCTAGACTCAAGTTTTATTCTATCTAGAGTGTATGTAGGGCACTTTGATCAAGTTCCAGATTTGCTGTAGCATCACACAAGCATCAAATATAACTCAAAGATAAAGCAACAGACATTTTCTTTTAATGGGGAACCAGAATTAAAAATGGTGTCAAACTGTGCAACAACAAACTTTTTTTAGTCAAATACCCTTTAGTGTAGCGTTGGTTTTTTATTTAAAAACCTATAACTTATAATGATGACACCTAATTACTTGACCAATATATAGATCAGAGTCGCTGCAGCACAAGCATCTAAGATACTAGAACATAGTCTTATTTATGGACACTTTTGACTCAAGGTGGAACATGGAGCTCATGAACAGACCTAGCCACTCAATATCCTCGACAGAGGACCTATCTTGCTCTTTGATTTGCTATAACAATGCTCATAATTCTTGTTGTCTTTTTACTTAAGTCTGCATATATGGTACATACTCAGCCCTGGTTACTCAGCAACTGAGTCATTGGAGCAAAACTTTATTTCATAATTAGCACAGTTTGTAATAATTCTTAAAAAAAAGAATTTCAAATTCTCCCCAAACTTGAGATATTTTTAACCTTGTTGTTCTACCTAGTTTTGCTACAGCATGCTCACAAAACTCAAGCAAAGCCTAATGGTTAAGACAGAATTTCAACCTTCATCTATAAACTATCTCTACATGGCAATCTTATCCCTCATTTTAACACTCAATCTATCCTCATTGGGTTTTCTAAATCAAGTACAAATGTTGGATAAATAGAGCTACACACACAACACAAACACACATTCGTAGACACATTACACCATAACACAACCCTTCAAACTTGAGATGTACTGTGTCCTCACATGCACTCAAAATTAATTGAAGACAAGCATGCATACATTTAAAAGAAATAAAATCCAAAATAAATAAGATAAAATAAATAAAGAAAAGAAAAGTTTTAGAAATTGAAAAGTTAAAGTGGGTTGGCAGGGGATACTCCCCTGTTGTTAGAAGCTATGCTGCAACATAAGCTGTAAAGGATCACTTCTTTGATCCACTTATTGAACTCCCCTTTAGTGAACCCAGTGGTGCAGCAACTGGCTATTTCTTATTCTGGCTTTTAGTTGGACTGGTTGGAGGGGTTCCAGCAGCTTCTGCAACTTTGGGCTGAGTTGGTTTTGTTTTCTTAGGTTCTGGTTCTTCTAGTGCTTGCAATGCTGCAACACCTCAAGAAAGTTGTGCCATTTTCTTTTGTTGGATGCCTTTAGAGTTGGGACAAGAGATTTTGTGGGATTCTTTTTGACAACCGGTGGAGGAGTTGCTGCTGCTGGTTATTCAACAGTGATGCTGGTGATGAGTTCCCATATGCTTTTCCTTGCTTTTTCTGTTCTTACAGCTCTACTGATGGTTTCCTCTATTACTACATCGACATCCTCATCTTCCTCCATCTCAGACTCCTCATCAATCAAAATTTTTCCTTTACCCTTGCTTTTAGGAGTCAGAATTAGAGGCTCTTTTTTCTTTTCCTCTTCATCTTCCTCCTCTTCACTTTCTGCTTCCTCTTCTGCTTCTTCATCTCCAGTTTCTTTTTTTTCTTACTGCTATTCTTCTTCTACCTCTCCTTCAATCTCGGCTTCTTCACTTTCATCTACTGGAGCAGTCTCATAGCTCTTTGAAAATTGAACTGCTGCAATGACTCTGGGAAGTCTGCATATTTGCTCTTTATATACATGGGAAGTTGATGTTCTTGTGCTTCAAGATGCTACAAATAAGTCCAAAACATCTTATGCTCCTTTTGTTGCGCTTGGACGCACGCTATCAAGCTTTCCCTGAGTACCTGCAGTATCTTCCCAATCCTTGTAGCTTGTCCTCATTTAGTTGTAGTATGGTGTTTTAGAGTTGCTGCAGTAGTAGATTCCACAACAATCCTTTCGACTGTCCTAACTGTGGTAGCCTTTTAATTCTTCACTTTCTCATCATTTTCCTTAATTTTTACCTTTGAGGCCTCACAAATACCCGTGATAAGTGATGGAAACAACAAAGCGGCAGACGTTTGCTTCTTTGTGGCACACTTTCTAATTTCTTGTTCAATGATTGTTCCAACATCTGCAGCATCTATACATGTTATAGCATTAATAATTTCTCATCAGGAAATGTTTCTATATTGTCCTGCTTGGTCAGAGTGCTTGCATCGGCTTCCAGCCTCGAGAGATGATTTGTTACTTGATTCTCAATGCCTTCTCTGTCCTTGATCTCTAGGTCAAACTCTTATAGTAAAATTATCCACTTAATCAACCTTGGCTTGGCATCTTTCTTTCAAATCAAATACTTTATAGCTAAGTGATCTTTATAAATAGTCACTTTAGTATCCATCAAATAAGCTCTGAATTTATCAAATGCAAAAACAACTGCCATAAACTCTTTTTTAGTGGCAGTGTAGTTGAGTTGTGTGTCAACTAAGGTCTTGCTAGTATAATAAATGGAGTGAAAAATCTTGTCTTTCCTCTGCACTAGCACTGCTCCAATAGAGTGGTCACTAGCGTCACACATCAATTCAAATGGCATACTCCAATCAGGTATTGCAACAATTGGTGATGTAACAAGAGCTCTTTTCAACTCAACAAAAGTCTTTAAACAATTCTCATCAAAATTAAAAGGTTGGTCATGTTCCAGCAACATGCATAAATGTTTGAATATTTTAGAAAAATCCTTAATAAATCTTCTATAGAACCTAACATGTCCTAAGAAACTCCTAATGCCCTTGACTGAAGTAAGTGGTGGAAGTTTATCAATCACCTCTATTTTTACCTTATTCACCTTTATTCCTTTTCTAGAGACCTTATAACTTAGGACTATCCCTTTTTATAACATGAAATGGCACTTTTCCTAATTCAATACTAAGTTTGTTACTTCACATCTCTTAAGCACATTTTTTAGATTATGTAAACAGTCATCATATAATTCCCCTAAAACTGAAAAATCATCCATGAATACTTCAAATGTTTGTTTAACCATATCTGAAAAAGTAGACATCATACACCTGTAGAAAGTTGTTGGAGCATTGCACAACTCAAATAGCATCCTTCTGAAGGCAAAGGTACTATAGGGACAAGTGAATGTTGTCTTCTCCTAATCCTCTGGTGCTATAGCAATCTAGTTATAGCATGAATATCCATCCAAGAAACAATAGTATTCTTTTCCAGTAAATCTGTCTAACATCAGGTCTATGAAAAATAATTGAAAGTGATCTTTCCTTGTAGTTTTGTTTAGCTTTCTATAATCCATGCAAACTTTCCATTCAATTACTGTTCTTGTGCGAATGAGCTCATTCTTTTCATTTGATAAAATTGTTACTCCACCTTTATTTCGAACAACATTACTAGGCTTACACATGAGATGTCTGACATTGGGTAAATGATTCCGGCATCCAGCCACTTGGTAATCTCTTTCTTCGTAACTTCCTTGATAATATGATTTAATCTTCTATGTTGCTCTACTGAGTTGCTGTAGCGATCTTCCAGCAAAATCTTATGCATGCATATAGATAGGCTAATTCCTTTGATATCTATTATGGTTCATCCAATGGCCTTATATCTTCCCAATAAATCCACCAAGCTCTTTTTTTGTTCTACATTTAAAGAAGATAAAATGATTAGAGGAAGTGTGTCATTGTCACCAAGATAAACATATTTCAAATATGTTTGTAGGTTGCTTCTCTCCTAACCAAGCTATGTCAACTGCTTCAAGATCTTCATCTTCAGGTTCTTCAAATTTTACAGCCTTGATTTATTCATTGCTGTAGTAACTGTTTAAACTCTTTGCCATAGTAAAATCCACAATACTGATAAAATTACAGTTTTCAACATCATCAGGACTTTTCATGGCATCTAGCATATTGAATGTAACTTGCTAATCATTAACCCCTATAGTCAATTCTCATTTTTTCACATTAATTAGAGTCTTTCTTATGGCTAAGAAGGGTCTACCTAAAATGATTAGTACTTCTTTATCTGCCTCAAAGTCTAATGCTATGAAATCCACTAGAAAAATAAATTTATCCACCTTCACCAACACATCTTCAATTTTGCATTCTAGATAGGCATGAGATCTGTTAGCAAGTTGTAAAGTCATTGTTGTTGGTCTAACTTCTCCAACTCCCAATTGCTTGAACACTGATAATGATGTAAGATTGATGCTAGCTCCCAAATCACAGAGTGTCTTGTATTTAGTTCCTATAGAGCAAGGGATTGTAAAGATTCTTAGATCTTTTAGCTTTTGAGGGATCTTGTTATGAAGCATATGGCTGCATTCTTGTGTTAGAGCAACTGTTTGAAATTCTCCAAGCCTTTTTTTCTTTGCCAAAATATCCATCAAGAACTTCACATAATTTGGTATTTGTTCTAAAGCTTCCACAAAAGAATGTTGATATGTAACTACTTCAACACTTCTAAGAATTTACTTAATTGCTTGTTTTGCTTTTGTTTCTGGAATCTTTGAGGAAATGGTGGTGGATGCCTAAACTGTTATGCTATAACAGGTTGTACAGACTGCTTCTTCTTTGCCATGTGGTTGGTGCTGTGATAACTCTATAAGATGAGAGTTATCATGAAATTTTTATACTTAAACTGATATTACTTAGAGAGTAAATGATGTGCTTTTTTGCTTTTTATTTATATTTTGCATAAGCATATGTTTAAGTTTAATTTTGATAACTTAATCTTATTTTAGATCATTTGGCGCTCTGATTATGTGTAATTGTAGGAGAACAAGAAGTTCAAACTTTATGGATGGAAAGCCACTGCAACAAACTTGCAGAGAAGGTAAAAGAACTTGGCTACAGAGGAATTAAAACAATTCTGGAACAATAAAAATGTTGTAGCCGCTGCTGTAGCAAACCTGTAGCAACTGCAGATGAGATTTTTCACGTGTTAACTAAAAGATTACAATCCAAGGTTTTCAAAAATGGAAGACACGTGGCTATAAGCTTCTGGTTGCCCTAATTTTGAGTTATAAAAAGGAGCATGCATGAAAAAAAAGAGGAGAGCCATTATTCAAGAAAAATAACAAAGAAAAACAAAAAGAATACAGAGAAAAAAAGAGAATTAAAGACTGTAGCAGAGGATTCAAGGAGAACAAGAAGGAGATATTGCAAGATCAAGTGAAACTCAATCCCTCATCTTTATTCTTGTTTTCTTTTATCTATGAGAATGTATTTGATGGCTAAAACGACTCTTGTTATTGTTTCATCATAAATCATGAACTAACTTTATTGTGGTTGAGTGGTAAACAAGCTTAATGATTGTTTGACTGATATTTGCATGTTGATCTATATTTGCTGGAGCATTTTATCTTGATTTACTTATTGCAATTTCCTATTTCGGCTAACCACCCATCCAGTGGATACTAGCTAAGAAGGAGCCTAAAAAAGGTCTGACTTAGTGAAATAAATTAAGATAATATATTATTTTAGATTGGGTTTCTTAAGTTAAGTTAATCTCGATTTGAATAGGGCCATGATTGATCTAAAATTAGTGAAAAACTAGATATATCGACATTCTCAAATGCTCCAAATACGACACCATTCTCAAATGCTCCAAATGTGTCACCATTCTTAAATGCTCCATATGCGCCACCATATCGAAAAAATAAACCAAGATATCATCAAAATATAGCATAATAAATTTGTAGGAAAAAGGCTTAAGAACTTGATTCATCAAGCACATGAAAGTAGTTGGTGCATTGTACAACTCGAATGGCATCACAAACCACTCATACATCCATTCCTTTATTTTGAACACTGGCTTCTACTCATATCTAGGCCTAATTCGAATATGATGATACACATTGTGCAAGTCTATCTTTGAGAACCCTAGCACCATCTAACTAATCTAGCAAATCTAAAAATGTCAGAATAGGAAAATGATACTTCACTGTAATCTGATTAATCCATCAGCTGTGCACACACATATGCCAACTCCCATCCTTTTTTGACAGCAACAAAACTAGTACAGCACATCGACTCATGCTTTCACAAATGAACCCCTTCCGTAATAACTCATCAACGTATCATTGCAAAATCGCATGCTCGTAAGGACTTATACGATAATGGGGCAAGTTCAGTAAATTCTCACTAGGAACTAGGTCTATATGATGCTGTATATCTAGTAAAGGCAATAGCCCATCTGGCATCTCTGATGATGTAATAACAACTAACTTAGTTAATAATTATTACACCTCTTCAAGGACAATTTTTACCTCGAATTCATCTTCCTTCTCTAGCTTCTTGCAACCTTCATAATCTTCCTCTAAATGGCCCTTCAAAATAGTCAAAAAATTCTTCCTTTCTGTCTTAGAACTCTTATTTTTGTTCATTAAAGGCACCAAACGAACTTTTTTACTACTCCACCAAAACTCATACACATTATCTCTTTCTTTGTGGACTGCATCAATATTAAACTGCCAAGGTCTACCGAATAACAGATCACACGTATCCATATCTATTATGTCGCACAGCACATCATTTTTATAAATCTTTTAAATAGGAAATAGAACACAACACACCTCTATTACTCACATTTCTTTCATTTTTTTTTATTCACTCTACTCTGTAAAGTGCAAGATTTTTTCCATTAAAAGTTCCATCACATCAATCAACGCCTTGAAACTATGTTCTCACTACTACAACTATCAATTATCACGTTGTACACCTTATCGTTAATGGTGGCACGTGTTCTGAAAATCTTGTTGAACTTATCATTCTCTTCATATTTTAGTGCCAATAAAATTTTCTGCGCAATACAATTCAACATCTCACCTTCATCTGCCTCCAACTCTAAAGCTTCTTCATTACCCTAATCCTCAACAACATCTGCCTCTTCTTCGTCGACTTCAGCAGCTACCAAATTTAAATTCTTTTAACAACAATCACTCGATCAATGGCTTGGTTCTCCACACTTCAAACACTTGTTCAGCATAGGCTTAGCGTATGGGTTGTTCTGTTGCTACTTGGGTGGTTTTTATTACTGGGGTGGCTGCTGTAGCGGTTGTTGCATATGACTACTTCCAGCCTATGTTTTCTTTTTGTTTTTGACCCTAAGACTACTTGGCCTATTTCACACACCATGAGTTATCACTGCTGCGTTCTAGAAATAGCTCGCTGCCTTTGTTCTTCTAATTTCTTAGCCTTAAGACTGCCGAGCCCAAATCCTAAATTGTATTCACTATATGATCTTGTATCTCTTGTCTCAAACTGCCAATATATTTCGTAATTGTCTGAAATTGAGGTTCGTCCATATTATTTCTTGTGTGTAGACGGTAAAACTCTTTCATATAGTCATCCACACCGCGATTTCCTTGCATGTAGTTATGATATTTAAAATACAACTGCAGCTGGTAATTCGCTGGCAGGAAGTACTCTTTCATCATCCTCTGCATTCTAGGCCACAACTTGATAAATTGTATTCCCACAACTCTTCTTTGATTCTATATGTATTGCCACTATGCAGTAGTGTTGTACAAATTTTGTTGTACTCGCAAACGCACGAATCTATTGCAGTATAGATTTATAGTGGCGAGTGTCGATCCCACGAGGAGGTAGATTTAATCATATGTAGGATTAATCTTCTGAGTTTGTATGTGGATTGAGTTTGTATGTGGATTGGTAGGATGTGATTTTTTCGACAGGATTTGAATTAAAAAAAAATAGCTTGAACAAATTAAATATGACACAATATAAAATAAGTGCTTGAATTTTTTGATTCACACTCAACATTTCACCATGGGCTTAATATTCCTTTTTAAATTCCAATTAATCAATAAAGGGGTATTTCCACTCCTCATAGGTCTATCTCTAATAAATAAGGTATCAAGTGCTCATTGTACCAGGTGAAATAATCTTATGTTAAATTGGTATTAAGTACACACTGTGCCAGGAGAATAATTCTACTGTCGACAATGTGGCAAGACTATCCACTAAATAACTCTGACTTATTCTCTGTCAACCCTAAGTCAAGATAGACCACTAATACTAGAGGGGAGGTTTTTCTCTAATTAATAAAGTGTAAAGTGCTTATCGTGCCAAACAGTGATAATCTTGCACTAGGGAGCCGGAATACTACTGCAAAATCTAGACAAAATTATTACTATTTATCAACGATAAGTCAAAACAACCTAAATAAATCAGAGAAAGATAAAGTAAACTTACCAAATTAAGCCCATGGATCATGTTAAGGTTTTACCTTCAACCAAAGTTTGAAAATAAATTAGCTACTCATTTTTTAACTAGGGGTAAAATAAGAATTTTATTATAATACATAGAAAATACAGTATAGATACACTGAGTAAATCATGGCCATCGGATAAAATCAATTTCGACACTTAGGATTGTGCCACGTGACAAGCGTTGATTGGATTGAACACATCATCAAGGCTTTCATTCCACGTGTGTGCATGTATCATACACACGTTTTTCGGTCCACTAATATGCTGCCATGTCGCTAGTCAATAAAAAGTCAACCTTTTGGTCCAATAATGTATCGCCACATCATCAGTCAATGCCACATCATCCGGTCAAAGCCACATCAGCATTTTTCAGTCGAATAGGATGATGCCATATCATCAGTCAATGCCACGTCAGTCGGTCAAAGCCGCGTCAGGTGGGCCCCACAAAGATTCTAGAATTACGGCACTGTTCACATGTACGGTACTGTTCGCGTATAGGATACTGTTCACATATACGGTTTTGGCCTTGATATCATTCTCTAAGGTTTTTCAGCTATTCTGAGCTCAAAAATGCCATCCGTTTTGCCGTTCGACCTCTCGTTAGTCATGAAATAGATAAAATACACCTAAAATACATAAAACACTTAAATTATAACAAGACACATATAATTAAAGTTTAAGTAACATAAATATATAAAAATAGAAATGTTAGTGGGACTTAGAGCACAAAATGACAATTCTATCCTTTGTAAATATGTATTTTCCAACACTCAACACACCCTCCAACCAGCTTATTGCTAGTCTCTAGCAAACTAAGCGATGATATCCAACAAAATTCAAATTAAAGTCTCGCCTTTTTTTTTGGGCATTTGTGTTTACTTCTTAATCAGAATAATGATAACAATTAAATAAAAGTATAAGCATTATCTTCAGTTTTAAAATATATCACTCCCACATCAACCAGTCACACAAATAAGCCAGGTAAACTTTTGAAAGCGATCGATTATCAGAGCTATACTAATTAAGCTACTTTTCATAATGACATGCCAAACCTAAAAAATCTCTCTAGTAAGAATGATACTCTCAAAATCAATAAAAACAATTATTTCAAGGAATGATGGATTGAAAGAAAGCAATATTACACACACTCACCAAGATAGAGGAATAGTATTTATAGCTAAGAAAGAATATGATCTCAAGTCAAGCGAAGTATCGGTCAAACCAATATTATTTGTATGAACCCTTTTTTTCTTTTTTTTTTTTGTATGTATCACCACATCTTTTTGCCCATAGTACCAGTTTTTACTTCAGACAATAGTCCCCTAAAATCAAGAAGGACTTTTATTAGGATATAATGTAGGTTAGGAAAATGGGTAATATAGAAGAGATAGTTGAAAGAACAAAATATATGTTTGAGAAAAATAAGGATCTTGTGAAAATTGTAAGGTGCTTTTATTTATTTACTTTCTTCTTTTTTTCTTTTTTTCCTTTTTTTTTTAAATTATCATTTCATACATATGATGATTTTTTTTTAATAGTGCACCACTTTTCTCAAGAAGAGAAGAAAACTTTTTCATATTTTTCTCAAACATAAATAGGTGAAGGAAAATGTAAAATATAGGGTAATATTCCAAATCGGAATAGGACAGGATTTATGTTTTTTTTTTTAAAGGGTCAATGGGGTAACTATGGATATTTCACAATAGGGATAGCTAGAAAAGCCTCAATCGGATCAAAGAGGGCATTTCCATCATTTTTTAAGGCACTAAGTAGGCTTCCATATCTACTAGTTCAATGGACTTTTAGAAGTGGCAACACAAAATTTTTTTTCTTTTTTTTTAATTGGTTGACTTAAGAGAAAAGATAGAGATCATGCATAAATATTAAGCTATGAAAAAGGGTTACTCTCCAAGAAAAATTATAGGCTCAAAAACTCACTTGGTATTTACTATGACATGCGCATTCCTTCAAGTAACTCAATCAATTTCACGCATCAAATCTCTCAATTCACACAAGTCACCAGCCTCAATATGCAAGATGGTAAATATGGTATAACATAAATCAAAGCCAAAGATAATACAAATACTAAAATTCAAAAATCACCGCGTCATCCAATGTCAAAAGATCACACAATATGCCTTGAATTTTTTTTTAATCTTTAAAAATTTTTTTTTTTTTTATACCAAGACTAAAATGATACGTTTTTAGAGTAACTACACTCCATATTCGGCCATCTTCGACTCAAAAATTTAAAAAAGGTTAGTGACTACAAAATACAATTTTTATTCCACAATTGTTAACTATTCCTCACCCCTCAACCAGAAAGAGATATTGTCTTCAATGTCTGAAAAGAAAGAAGTAAAGTTTAGAAGACATTACCTGAATGTTGTGACATAAGAAAATATTTATAAACGGAGGGTTAAATCTAATTTGCATTTCTTACTACTGCTACTGTTACCATCATTAGTTGACCAATCCAATGCTGAGGTCCTGGGTTCTGGCTCTGGTCTGTAAGCTTGTAAAAGATCAAGTAACTCATTAGCAGTAGGGGTACAAATAAAGAGCTGCTTCACTGTAAAAAGAATGAAATGATTCTTTATTGCATGGTTAAGAAACACTATCAAGCCATCATAAAAGTTATTAACATTTAACAAATCGATGAGTTTTTTATGAATGTTCAAATGTGCCCACGATGCGAACGTCATCAGTGCCTCTTAAAGTTGCAAGATCTCCTGGCAAGAAAATGAAGGCGTCAGCATGATTTAACATTTCATTTATTCTTTCTTGCATGCTTGAGACAACTATCTCTTCTCCAATTGGTGCATCAGACACACATTCTAGAGGTTTTAATGCCTATGGGATGATACTGAGCACTTGGCTTCCTCCAGTGAAGGTAGCTTCTGAAACAAGTCTGGACAACCCTCTGTCACCTCCTCCATAGATCAGGTGTATTTTTCTCTCTGCTAGTGCTCGAGCAAGATTTACAGCTTCCTGAACAAACTCTTTGTATTTTCGATAATGAGAACCAGAAAGCACACAAACATTTTTGAATTATTTACTCGAAGTTGCTGCCATTGAAACAATTCTCAAAAATAATTTGTGAGTGGTTAACAAAATAAACCTGTATTTAAAGAGGTTGATGACAGATATAATAATACACAACTGTAAATTGGGTAGTGTGTCTGTCAGATGACGTGTGATGATTGTGCTTAAAAAGTCAAAAGTAAACAGTAAACAAATAGTAAGTAAAGATAAAATCATAGTAATAATAACACATATGATAAAAGAACAGTAAATGAAAAAGATATATACTGGTAGTTATGATTGTGGCTTACATCTTCCTCTGATTTTACGTCCAGAAATGGCTTGAACACCCTCTATAAGTCGAGGATAAGCTTCCTATCCAATTTTCTTATAAACTGGCAAACAAGGTCGTTTATAGTCAGATTCCCAATACTGTATCGTGCACCTTCTTTCTGGAATTATGGCCACAACTGAAAAATTGCACACTGTACATATCCATTGGGATGCGTTTCAAGAGACAAAAGAATATCATCTAATGACTCCTTATTCAAACCATCCCTAATGAATTTAATCTTATCTTCTCTGTTGTCGGATATCATTCCTAAAAAAGTGCATGGTTGTTTAAAGCATTGCATTCTGGCACATTTATGACAAGCAACTGGAAGCCGTGCAGCTCTTCGTTTTCTTGCATAATTTCCTTTCCCACAACCAGGCATGTAGGCAACAAATTTAGGAGGTAATTCTCCTGCTAACCGTACTTTGGCTTCGATTAACCAACAAATGTCAACAGGGATATTATTCTTCATAAGCAGACACATACGTTCGGACCGGGCTTTGTAGATTGTAAGGAGTGCATTCTGAGGGTGAGAGGGAAATCACTTATGAAGCTTTGCAAGAGCTGTATTTCTATCCATACATTGGTTGGAGAATGTCAGTTATTGTGGGAAACTGAAGGAACCGACGCAATAGTCATGGAGTATCGTTATCCACCACTTAACCGGGGTGACAAATGATAAAACACCAAAGAAAAGAACAAATCTAGCAAAAACAAAACACACGTGAAAACAAACAACAAAACAATAAAACAATATAAAAAGTGGGATGTTAACTCACCATCGTCCTTTGATGGAGTTTACCTCAAGTTCTATTTGGATTACATAAATATCACCTTCTATGTCTCTCAGTTGCCCTTCTAGCTCTTCAACATGGGATACTAACTCTGGTGGTCGTAGATCCCAAATACGATGTGATTTACAAAACTGGATCAAACCGTTTAGATGACGTTTCACATGTAGAAGTTGTTGGAGGTGGTTGAATAAGAGCTATCTAACTGAGGTATTCATGTCATATGGTATAAGTGACGAGAGAAAACACAACCGTCAAATAAACACACTTTAGCAGGAAACAAATAATTAGCAAAGGAATAATAAAACAAAATAACAAAAGGTTTTAAATTACTAAAAAAGAATAGGAAAAATTTTTAGTCCAAATCTGGTGGGTCACCCAAATTAATTTCGGTGTCTTCTTCATGTGGTTGGTGCTCTAGATATGGCTTTAATCTTTGACCATTAACTTTAAAAGTGACACCATTCTTTGGATCCTTAATTTCAATGGCTCCATATGGAAAAACAGTGTGAATAATAAATGGACCAGACCATCGAGAATATAACTTATCTGGGAATAGGTGCAAGTGAGAATTGAATAAAAGCAATTTCTGACCTGGTGTGGAAGATTTTCTCATAAGTTGCTTGTCATGAAAGACTTTCTTCCGCTTCTTGTAATCCTTAGCGTTTTCATCGTTATGAATCTCCTCAGGTTCTGTGAGCTGTAATCTCCTTTTTGTCTTACAGATAGGGTAAATGATATCTGCATTCTTTTGTTTGTCGTTAAGGGAGGGTGAGATAATTTTCGACAATATATTTTCTTCTCCCAAGAATGCATACTCCAAAGTGTCTGGTAACGGTTTGAACTCGAGCTTTGGTGGTAATTCTGATGATGGGTTGAGTTTCTTCCCCGATGGTGCTAGTTGCTCTTTTCTTGACTTCCATTTATTGATATCCATAGGTAGTGATGAGTCAAGTAAAGCATTGACCTCGTCAATCGATCTGTCAATATCAAAATTCAAGCTAAAGTGAGTTAAACATGTTTCTAAAGGTTCATTACTAAAGTTAGAAGGAAAAGTATAATTAATTAATTCTTCAATTAAATCCACATCTACAATTCCTTCATCTGCATCACAAGGTTGCTTGGCAATGTTAAAGATATTTAACTCCATAGTCATGTTGCCAATGGACAACTGCATATTTCCAGTCCTGCATTGAATGTGAATATCGACAGTTGCCAAAAAAGGTTGGCCTAAGATAATAGGGATGTGCTTCTTTGAATCCTGCATTGGTTGAGTGTCAATCACAATGAAATCAACAGGAAAATAAAACTTATCAACCTGAATGAGCACATCTTCTACAATACCGCGAGGTATTTTTATAGATCGATCAGCAAGCTGCAACACAACTGGAGTTGGATGTAATATTCCCAGTCCAAGTTTCACAAAAACTGAATAAGGCATAATATTTACACTAGCTCCTAAGTCCAACAAAGCATTCTCAAATATGTGATTCCCAATACTACATGAAATAGTGGGGGAGCCTGAGTCTTTGAATTTTGGAGGAATTTTGTGTTGGAGTATAGAACTAATGTTTTCTGTTAAAAATGCCTTTTTTTGAACATGTATGCTTCTCTTTTTAGTGCAAAGATCTTTAAGAAACTTGGCATAAGATGACACTTGTTTAATAGCATCAAGCAAAGGGATGTTACTACTTACCTATTTAAAAATTTCCATAATCTCACCTGTGGAACTTCATTTTTTTGCTTTTGCTAACCTCTGAGGAAAAGGAGCTTTGGGGACGTATTCTTGTGGGCTGCCTTCTTCATTCTCCTTTGGTGATGAGTCCTTAGAGCCTGCAAGTTGATCTTGAGTCATCTTTTTCACTGGCTTCTCTACTTTGTTGTCCAATTCTTTACCTTTTCGCAAGGTCATGACTGCCTTGACCTCTTCATGATGCTAAGATGAATTTGTACTCACTTCATGTACTCCTTTAGGATTGGGCACTGGCTGGCTTGGGAATTTACCTTTCTCAACGTTCATTGCCAAGGTTTGAACTGAAGAGGCAAGTTCACCCACGATCTTCTCAAGGTTTGAGATCGATTGGGCTTGTGAATTGAAGCCAACTCTCATCTCATTTCGCAATTCGTCAATGGTATGATTTTGTTGTTCTATTGCCGTGTGAGTAAAATTTTTGAGACTTTGGAATGCCTCTTCCCATGGTTTTGGCTGTGAGTAGCTCTGATTCTGATTATATGATCTGAATGGTGGTTGAGATGCTTGAGGAGTTTGATGAACTGGTTGCATGGGTTGAGCTGGTGCTATTGTTCAGTTTTGTTGGAATTCTTGAGACGAAGAAAAGCTGGGATGGTCTCTCCATCCAGGATTACAGGTGTTGGAGTAAGGATTGTAGTTTGACTGCTTCCTCATCACATTTATGGCACTGGCTTGATCTGAATATGAATCGTGGTCAAATTGATTGCAGGCATAAGGCTCTGTTGATTTGGTAGTCGTTAGTGATGCTATTTGGCGAGAAAGTCCTTCGACTATTACTTTGACTTCTTTAATATCTGATCTTGACTCGCCAATGCGGACTTCATTTACTCCTTTAATTTTCCTCACATTTTTGAATGATCTGCTTCTCTGTTGGGAATTATCTGCTTGTCTCTGGAAGAAATCTCATATCTCTGATGCGCTTTTGGACATAAGCTCACCTCCATTTGTCGCCATTAGCCATTCTTGCACATGTGGCAATAGTCCTTCCAAGAAGTATTGACACTGGTGCCATTTCTCGTACCCATGATGTGGACCCTTCAAGAGTAGCCCGTTGAATCTCTCCCACGCTTCAAAAAATTGCTCGTCTTCTCTCTGTGTAAATTCTGAAATTTCCCTGCGAATAGCATTGGTTTTATGTACTATAAAATATTTATTTAAAAACTTAGTTACCATTTATTCCCATGATGTGATACTATTAGCAGTCAGTGTATTAAACCAAGAACGAGCTCTATCTTTTAGAGAAAATGGAAACAATCTAAGCTTAACATCTTCATCTGAAAATTTTTCATATTTAAAAGTTTGACAAATAGCATGAAAATCGTTCAGATGATTATATGGATCTTCATTTTCAAGGCCATAGAATGATGGGAGACAATTTACCACACTAGGTTTTAACTCGCAACTCCTAACAGCTACATTTGGGTATCTTATGCATGATGTGCTCAAATTGGCTAAGGGACTGAAGTAGTCTTTAAATGGCCTCTCCTGTAGTGCTTGTGCTTGTTGTTGCAAATCCATTTCAGTTTTACTTTCAGTTTTAACCTTTAAAGCAAAGTGTCTTTGTGTGCGGAAAGTTTTTTCTAGTTCAAGGTCTATCGGTTTTAAATCAGGTGACTGTGACTTTCAACCATAAATGCAAATAACACGTACAAATAAAAAAAAATTGAAAATAGATAGAGAGGAGAAGTTACGGTACTAACCTTATCACGCTGTTATTAACTATAAATAAAATACATTCAAGTACCACAAATGTACAAAAACACAAAAAGTGAAATAAAAATAAATAAACCACAAATAAGTTAATTAAAAATACAGTAACAGGCAGTTGAACCAGCCATCTAAACAGATTAATAACACATTAACAAAAATAAAATAGGCGGTATTATAGAACCAACCATAAATAAAAGGAAATAACGATTTAGGCGGTTAAACCGGCCATAGAAATCAAAGAAATAATAATTTAGGCGGTTAAACCAGCCATAGTAATCAAAGTAAATGAAAAACAAAAATACAACAAAAAAAATTAAGGAAGAGAAAAAGAAATACTTACCTCAAGATGCGAACTCTTGTCTTTTTTTTCAAATTTTAAAATTACCAACCAATTAAATGATTCATTCAAATTAGTGGGCCTTTGATGTAATTTTTAAAATTAATATCCACATTTATTTGGTCCAAGTCAAGTCCAATTGAGTCCAGATAAATTCAAATTGTAGGTCCAAACTCTCTTGTTATGGAAATTTCGGTCAGGACCCATTTGATAACTTTCCAAGCTTTTATGGTCAATCCGCAATCTTTAAGAAGTAGAGAATAGAAATGTAATGGATGAAAGTGAAATTTTTAAAAATTTTATGGGTAGAGCAGAATTTAAGGAAAGAAGAATAAAAACAAAAACCTGCACAAAATATTATTTACACAATATTTATAAAAAAAATTAACTCTACAAATTAAAATGACTTACCTCCTCGGCAACGACGCCAAAAACTTGTTGTGTAAATTTTGTTGTACTCGCAAGCGCACGAATCTATTGCAATATAGATTTATGGTGACAAGTGTCGATCCCACGAGGAAGTAGATTTAATCATATGTAGGATTAATCTTCTGAGTTTATATGTGGATTGGTAAGATGTGATTTTTTCGGCAGGATTTAAATTAAAAAAAATAGCTTGAACAAATTAAAGATGACACAATATAAAATAAGTGCTTGAGTCTTTGGATTCACACTCAACATTTCACCATGGGCTTAATATTCATTTTTAAATTCCAATTAATCTATAAGGGAGTATTTCCACTCCTCATAGGTCTATCTCTAATAAATAGCGTATCAAGTGCTTATTGTGTCAGGTGAAATAATTTTATGTTAAATGGGTATCAAGTACACACTGTGCTAGGTGAGAATGATTCTACTGTCGACAATGTGGCAAGATTATCCATTAAATAACTCTGAATTATTCTCTGTCAACACTAAGTCAAGATGGACCACTAATACTAGAGGAGTGATTTTTCTCTAATTAATAAAGTGTAAAGTGCTCATCGTGCCAAACAGTAATAATCTTGCACTAGGGAGCCGGAATACCATTGCAAAATCTAGACAAAATTATTACTATTTGTAAACGATAAGTCAAAACAACCTAAATAAATCAGAGAAAGATAAAGTAAACTTACCAAATTAAGCCCATGGATCATGTTAAGACGTCACCTTCAACCCAAGCTTGAAAATAAATTAGCTACTCATTATTTAACTAGGGGCAAAATAAGAATTTTATTAAAATACGTAGAAAATACAGTATAGAGAGGGAATTACAGAAATCAGAGCTCAGAAATGAATTTAGGGATGTCAAATTAGGGGGGATAGCCCCTTATTTATAGATACACTGAGTAAATCATGGCCATCGGATAAAATCAATTTGGGCGCTCAGGATTGCGTCACGTGGCAAGCTTTGACTAGATTGAACACATCATCAAGGCTTTCATTCCACGTGCGTGCATGTATTGTACACACATTTTTCGGTCCACTAATATACTGCCACGTCGCTAGTCAACACAAAGTCAACCTTTTGGTCCAATAATGTATCACTCCATCATTAGTCAATGCCACATCATCCGGTCAAAGCCACATCAGTATTTTTCGGTCGAATAGGATGATGCCACGTCATCGGTCAACGCCACGTCAGTGGGTCAAAGCCGTGTCAGGTGGGTCCCACTAAGATTCTAGAATTACGGCACTGTTCGCGTATACAGTACTGCTAACATATACGGTTCTGGCCTTGATGTCATTCTCTAAGGTTTTCAGCTATTCTGAGCTCAAAAATGCCATCCGTTTTGCCATTCGACCTCTTGTTAGCCATGAAATAGATAAAATACACCTAAAATACATAAAACATTTAAATTATAACAAGCCACATATAGTTAAAGTTTAAGTAACATAAATATACAAAAATAGAAATGTTAGTTGGACTTAGAGCACAAAATGACAATTCTATCCTTTGTAAATATGTATTTTCCAACACTCAACAAGAAGCCGCACCCTTCAATTTAAATGCCACAAGTCTAACCCGCTTCTTTGGGGGAATCTCCATATACTTAAAGAAGCTATCCACAGTTGATATCCAATCTAAAAATCCCTCAATATGCATCCCGATATCCAATCTAAAAATCCCTCAATATGCATCCCACCATAAAAATCTAGAATATCAACTTTAATATTGTAATTTGAACTCTTCCTGCGCCTCTTATCTCCTTCCACAGAATTTTTTTCTTCAAAATCGCTTCCTCACTCCTCACGCATGCGCACTAGCATTTGTCATGTAGGAACTAAATTCTGAGGCATTATTTCATGATTAATGCCTTGAGGTTCTATTTCACAATCGATCCCCTATGTTCACCATAATTGACCCCCCCCCGCCCAAATTTCTTCTTCACGATCAACTCTTTGTTGTTGACACCTCTTTTGGTTTTCGTTCATGGAAAGTCTAAGACTCTCGATTGCCCGCTTTATCGCCACCAATCTCTGGTTATAGACATCTTCCATCGCTTGCAAGACTGCTTCTACGATTGCTTGTCTAACAACCTCTACAACCTATGCCTGCATCCTTTGATCATCGTCTTCGGGATGGTTGTTCCTTTGTTCGTGTTTTCGTACCATGATGACAAGCAAACTTGCTCTGATACCAATTGATGAAACAAAAACATTGAAAGTAAATTGATAGAAGAAACAAATGTTTCTGAATAATAAGTTTATTAGATGATTCTGAATAGTACAAAACTAGGGCTTTAGACCCTTTTATATAATAACATTAAATATCACGAATTTATCAAAATAGGTAAATCTAAAATATTATTTTATAATAAAATTCTTTTAATCAAAATAAGAAAAGAAAAACAAACGGTACTCAAATCCGAATTCCAAAAAAAAGATAGAAATGCTAGGAGAATCAAGAAAATTAGGAAAGAATCTTAAAACTAAAAAATTATCAAGAAAGAAATAGAATTTCTTGTTCGACCATGGGGTAAAACGGTGCAACCGATTCTGGACTTGTTCATCTCGTAGCAAACTTTGAAATGATATCTTATGCGCTAAAAACGGATAATTGTAGCTCAAGTAATGGCTTCCGGAATGTACCTTGCTTGTAGTACACAACCATCCTACATTATATAGTTGGTAATAAGACAATTTTTAATCGTAAAAATCAAGGCATAAAAAAAACTAAAATAGCTAAATAGTTTTTTCTAACGATAAGACACCGTTGAAAATAACTTCAAAATTGGTCAATAATAAATTTATTTTAACGGGAAATTTTAGCATATTTATTACCACTATAACTAACCATTGGGAATGCATAATTATTTCCTACCATTTCAAAAACATAGTCCAAAATAATATTTTATTTTCAATTATTGTAATTTTTTTGTCAAAAATAGAAAAATATTTCTAACTATAACTAAGAGAGTTGGTTGAAAAAAAACTATTCAAAAGATATAAAATTTGAATAGACAACCTGGGCGCCAATAATATTTTTCACTAGTATAACTTGCAAGGTTGGTCAAAGCAAAGCTATAAGGATAAGAAAATATAATATGAAATTAGATTATTATATAATCTAAAAGAAAAGTAATTGTAAGTTTTTTTTCTTAGTTTACTATTTCTTTATCAAACATGAATTAGATAATTAAATAAATAATTAATTAATGTACTTAATTTAAAATAAAATTAATTTCTACAATGCAAACAAAAATTGAACCCTCAACCAAAAAAAAAAAGTGCGTACCACTTGACCATGAAGTAATTTGTAATAAATTTTGTATTAAATAGTTATTAAAGGATTGATTTTTTTTCTAATGGTTTTACTAGGTGCAATAATAGAATTGAATTATCTTATTTAACTTATAAGATACCATTGATTGATTACAACATAGATATAATGTACGATGTCTTACAATTAAACATCAATCAACTTCGATATAGTATTGTCGTTCAAGAAAACTCGATAATATTAATTATGATCTCATCCAATCTTATAAATAAACTTGAAACTTACGTTAATGTTTAAGTCTTAATTGTATTAATCATTATCATTGAATTAATTTAGAGACTGATTATCGAACGAATTGGTATTTTATAGTTAAGCATTTGAATAAATAATGTCTATGATTGATCATAATGATTATTGAATCAATTTGGAGACTAGCAAATTTTCAAACTAATGTAATTATCCAGTGACAATTTTAATAAATAGAGTTTAATAGTTTTCATAATTGTATTATACTCTTAATTATGGAACATGGAAAACATACTTCATACTTAACATTCATTGCCTATATTAAAAAACATTAGATATTTAGCAATTAACATTTAGTTATAGTTGAAGTATTGTTTATTAAATTAGTCTAATTGTCGAAGAATGGTCATACAATTAATTTCAACATATAATAAGAACTATTGCAATAATTTATTTATATTTTGAAACATAGCTCAACAATTATTAAAACTAATATAGCTTCATAGTTTGTCTGTCAATATCTATTTTTAATTTGTCATTTAAATTTCAAATCTATGTTAAAGATGTTTAATCAATCAATTTAGGCTGGAAAGTAACTAAACAATCTAGTAATCACATAATAGGCATTATATACAATTGTTCAATTATAACAACCTTTAAATTTGCATTAATATGCGTGATAAGAAGTTTTGTTTTGCAATTAATCGAATTATATGCTAATAATTAATTTTCAATATTTATCAATATGAAATAACTACTTAGGATAAACAAATTAATTGATTGATTTCTTTTTTAAATTTGAATATATTGTATTTATCTCTAGTAACCGTTTGGTCCACTTAATTACTAGAATGCCACCTAACTAAAGTTTTTACTCATGATATGTTTACCATAATCCACTCTCCATCCCCTAATAAATCTCTCAATCAGCTATCGAAACCGAATCCTATCCATTAACAGAATAAATAAATAAATAAAAATAAATAAAAGCCACCGATATTAAGCACAGTGGATGAATTCATCTCCTCTTCTTTTGTATTATCCATCTCTCCAAAGCTTTCAACTCCATTTTAGGGCCATTTTTTTAATTACTTTGAGTTAAGCTTTATAGAATTGGGGAGATGTTTTTAGATATTTATTAATTTTTTTCCATCACCTTTAATTTCTTATGTTTGACATCAACTATTGTTGGCCTCACTGTCACAATGCTGGTTTCGAGCTTTTTCTGTTGGGCTGTTTGGTTAGAATTTATTTGATTAATTGTGGCTCGCAAGTAAGAATTATTATTATAATTATTATTATTTTGTTCATGTTTTTAATTTATTGGATTTTAATTCACAATTTATTTTATAACAAGTGAAAGAGACGTTAATTAGGATAGATTTATTTTCATGTTTAGTAGATAGGCTTTTCTACTTTAATTTAATTATATTGTTATGCAGGGAATCAAGAGCCTAGGACGAGAAAATTATGATATTCAACTTTCACAAGGATTTAGTCACTCAATCCACATTGATTCTATCTTTTATCAACACCAAAATATAATTGTAGTAGTGCCCTGTAGCTTTTGGTGTATTATTTGTTTTTTTTTTTAAGCTGCACATGTATTTATTGAAATTATTTATAAAAGAATATTTGTCATTGATTCATTGATTACTAACGTTCAAGCTGCATATGTATTTGTTGAAATTATTTATAAAACGATATTTGTCCATTGATTGATTGATTGATTTTTTTTCCTAGAAGTAATTAATAAAATCAATTTCAACCATATATTTGTCTATTAATTCATTTATTTTTTTTCTAGAAGCAATTAATAAGATGATCATTTTAACTATGAAGTTGAATAAAATGAATTTCAACAATTATCTTGGAAATACTAAAATTCAATTAAAATTACAATTTATTCCAACTAACATAACATATTTTTGATCACATAATCAATTAGAATTAATATTTTTTCGACTGTAATTTATTTTCTTCAACTGTGTTTGCCCCTAAAAATTAGTATATTTTTAACAATAATTAATTAGTTGAAATTGATATTACAAATACAATAGCTAGAGAAAATCGAAAATACTCTTTGTTACGACTTAAAGTGGTCATAAATATCAGTTTAATACTTCACAAGATCCCATAAGAAATGTTTAGCACCATAAGTTTCATCATGGCAAAAATTTCTTTTGTCTAAGAAGCAACTGACTTTTCTAGTAAAACTTTGCTATGCATCAACTTAGCAGTTGTTTTGTCCGAAGACTTGCTTCCTACCCACACACGAATCCATCGAAGATCTAAACCAATAAATTTCTACAAACCATTAAATAATTCCACTCTCACTTCGTTAAACTATATATTGAACCAATGTTTGAATAAAAATTCTCAAATGCGAATGCCTAAATTTAAATTTCATGCAGACTATTGCATCATATAATATAATAGTTAATTGAACAGAAACACTATAACACCATATAATGTAATAATGTATTTGTATTAAACTTGTTAGCTACGACAAGTGATAGTATTTTTTAGGGTTATTAAAAGTACCTAAAATAAATTTAATTTAAAAAAAGTAAAAGAAAACAGAAGACTTAAAGAAGAGATTGTACATTAATTTGGACGACTGATTTAGGTACCAACATAAAGCAGATGTAAGGCCTAAATATGAGAGGAGCTTATTTATTTATACATAAAAGCTAAAGGAGAATGAACATATCAAACCATAAACATTGGTTCTTGGATGAATATATGAAAGTTAGGGTATGTTTGGGATTGCTTTCACTTCCCAAATAATCTATTTTAGGCTACATTTTGAAATAATCAACTTTGTAAATAATTTGGAGGCCTGTTTTGTAAATTTAGATTATGAGATAATTACTTCTCAATAAATTTGCTATACATGTTTGGTAAATTGATCTTAAATCTCTATACATGTTTGGTAAATTGATCTTAAATCTATGTAAAATGATTAAGAAATTGGTATTTTTATTCAAATTTAAAATTAATTATTAAATTATTACAATATTCATCTTTTATCAAAAAATAAAGCACATTTGCAATAAATAAAAATTATACTTTATTAAATAAGTATTATTATTATCTAATAATTACAACATAATTTTCGTTCCCAGCCTTACCACCATTGCCAACAACGACGACGGTAATAGTTCACATTCATTCACTATAGGTATAATTGGATCACAAATTTTGCAATCTACTCAATGCTGGAACTTTAGTCAATATCATAGGCCTTGTGGCTAGGGGTGGTAACATGGGTCAGGATTCGTTTATTCGATTCGATTCTATGCAAATTTAATGGTTTTCGGTTTGAAAATTATTTAATAAATGGGTGAATTTGATTCGATTCGCTTATTAAACAAATCAAATCCAAACTTAAAGACATTGATTCGTTTATTCGTTTAGGATTCGTTTAATAAACGGGTCATAAACGAATTGAATACAAATCGATTCGTTTATTATTCGTTTAACTAAATTACTTTTTTGTCTCAAATTTATTTGAAACAGTTTTAAAACTTGAAGGTTAATATTGTAATTTTTAGCAATAATAAGACAACCCATAAACTGAAACAAGAATTAAGGCAAACGGCCCTAATTTTTCATTTCATTATTTTGCCCTTTCTTCCCCTTCATCAGTTCATCTCAGTCGCGGCAGCCCTCATCTCCACTCTCCAGTGCCCACAGTTTATCCTCATTCCTCAGTAATTTCTTTTTGTCCCTCTCCACAGTTATCAGCCCTCACCATCTCACCTGCCGCACACTCGCACAGTAAGCTCTAATTCTTTTTCTTTTTTTTTTTTTAAATTTTTGAGCTATTTAGAGGCACATCTCACATTATTTAACATTAACTATTTTTTATTGCTCAACTTACCCTAAGGCCCAGCTTTTCTTCTCAAATCTTTCTAAATGGGTTCATATGCTTGATTTGTTCAGCTTCCAAAAGGTACATCAGTGGTCAAGTTTCGTTACTTTGGAAGAGCTCTCACTAACTCTACAACATGCTTCCACCGATGTAAGCCAAATACACACATTCCTCAGCAATTTCTTTTTGTTTTCTCTACAATTTCTCAGCCGGCACCATTCACTTAACGAACAACCTAAATAAATTAGAGACAAATAAAGTAAACTTACCAAATTAAGCCCATGGATCATGTTAAGGCTTCACCTTCAACCCAAGCTTGAAAATAAATTAGCTTCTCATTTTTGTACTAGGGGTAAAATAGGAATTTTATTAAAATATGTAGAAAATATAGTATAGAGAGGGAATTACAGAAATCAGAGCTCAAAAATGAATTCAGGGATGTCAAATTAGGGGGGGTAGCCCCCCTATTTATAGGTACACTGAGTAAATCATAGTCATCGGATAAAAATAATTTGAACGCTCAGGATTGCGCCACATGGCAAACTTGAATTAGATTGAACACATCATCAGGGGCTATCATTCCATGTATGTCCATATATCGTACGCACGCTTTTCGGTCCACTAATATGCTGCCACGTCACCAGTCAATACAAAGTCAACCTTTTGGTCCAATAATGAACGCCACGTCATCGGTCAATGCCACATCTTCCGGTCAAAGCCACATCAGTATTTTTTGATCAAATAGGATGATGCCACGTCATCAGTCAACGCCACATCAGTTGGTCAAAGTCGCGTCAGGTGGGCCCCACCAAGATTCTAGAGTTACGGCACTGTTCATATATACGGTACTGTTCATGTATACGTTACTGTTCACATATACGGTACTAGCCTTCATGTCATTCCCTAAGGTTTTCAGCTATTCTGAGTTAAAAAATGCCATCTGATTTGTCGTCTGACCTCTTGTTAGCCATGAAATAGACAAAATATCCCTAGAATACATAAAATACTCAAATTATAACAAGACACACACAATTAAAGTTTAAAGAATATAAATAATAAAAATAAAAATGTTAGTGGGACTTTGAGTACAAAATGACAATTTTATCTTATATAAATATGTATTTTTCAGTACTCAACAATTAGTAATAGGATAAACTAATCATAAACGAATTCATATTCGATTCGATTCATTTATTAATTCTACTAAACGAATTAAACGAATCGAACTAAATATTCGTTTAATAAACTAATCAAATCTGAATCCTGAGATTTTAATTTGTTTAATAAACAAATCGAATCTGAATAAGTAAAATTTTGACCCAACTCGTTTACGATTCAATTCGAATTCGATTCGTTTATTTGCTTTGCCACCCCTACTTGTGGTGAAGCATATACCACCCAAGCATACGTGAAGACTGAATGGCAACCGTCCAACGGTAGCAGTACAAAGCAAAATCCCACCTAATTCTTGGTTGGCATTTTTCAATTTATCATATGGTAGTAGCAAGTCACCTTTGTTTGTCTTCATTTGATGGCAGCGTTGTAGTGGCTATTTTATTTGAGCACATGAGACACCGTCATTTCTTCTTTGCCAACGATAGCATAACCATTGCTGATGATGGCTCTAGAGACAGTGCTGGCACCAGTGATGGCCTTGCTATTCTGTTGTTTTTGAAAATTAAATTTCTAAATATTAATAAATTACATTATTTAGTGCATGGGCATTTTTGGACATATGTTACTAAGATGACGATAAAAATGATATTGCATATTCTAATATCTGATTTAAAAACGAAAGTATGATATTCAAAAGCTAATCATAACCACTTTTAATGTTTAGTACAAAAATAAATTATTTGGGAATCATATTTTTAAATAAATTATTTTGAAAAGTGTTTTTGGGTGTTAGATTATCAAAGAAATGATATTGATATATATTGACAGATGTACAGGATCAGAGAGTTAAAGATTTTCAGGTATCAAAGCCAATCAAACCAAACCAAATAAATGTGCATGGCAACATCGACTACCAAACCAAATAGTAGTTTATCACGTATGCATGTTTAATGTTACTTACAATATGAATCTGTTTTTTTGCATTTCATTCTAGTCTTGATCGATTATCATCTTAGCACATTATATATCATATGTATAATAAATTGCAAAAAAAAAAAATCATATGAAGGATAAAAATAATCATTGTGAAGAACAAACTAATTCTCATTGGGGATAATAATGGGCCAAGCCCAACTTGGTTTACAAGCTCATATTGAATTTTTAATCTAGCATTGTTGAATCCTTAATTCAATTTTGAGCTTATATATGAATAATTATGTGTTACGGACTATTATATAAGGATAAACATAATTAAAAGTGATCTATTAAGGTTTACGATAATATATGATTTAATATATCTGATAGAGTGTGGGCCTTTAATGTGTGAAGACTTAAGGGTAATTCCTACTTCGATGATAGGCTGAAATAGAAATACCCAAAAATAATAAGAAAAGTTGTTTATATAAGCGATTATGGTCCCCAGGTCACACGTATCATTCTATTCTTTTTGACATCCCATCATTAGAGAATGAGCACAGAGAAGTTTAAAGGATTCTCTAGGAGAACGTGTTGATGTGAAAGACAAACCATATGACTTTAGAGAGTAATTAGGCACTATGGATTCAGGTACGCTTCCTTACATTCTGTTATTGATTCTTAGTAATACAAAATGAATGTTCCTAGATTATAGGTAATGGTTTTCACCAAAGAATTTATTATTCTCACAAGTGGTATTAGAGCTTCTTCATGTTGAATTATTGATAATCAAATTTATTTTCGATTAATGAATAAAGTATTGGTTTTTTTGGATCTAGTATCATTGAATTTGAAAAAAAAATTATGGCTGCTTTTTTTTTTTTAAGTAATAACTAAAAAAAAATACGTATTCAATGTAATGGTTTAAAGCCGGCGGCAGTAACAGCCACAGTCGATGTTTGAGAAAGACACGGCTGATCAAGTTAAAATGGCAGCGATGGTCGTTGCATCAAGAAATTGAATATTAAAAAAAGAGGTGGCTATTTTCTGTCCGGCAATGGCTGCATCAGTAAGATGGCTGCAACAGCTGAGGTTAGAGGAAAAAAAGGAAATTAATAAGAAAATTTAGGATTAGGTTTTAAAATTTGGAGCTGGTTCATGATCAAGTTCGGGTCAACTCGAATCTATCCAGCCCTGAACCGGTGAATGGTTGATCAGCCAATAGTTGACTATTGACTATTGACTTTGACTTTGACCAAAAAAATTTTGGGATAATCTTTGGTACAATTTAGAATTCAAATATTGATATGTTTATATATATTTTTTAAGATAAATTAATTGAAGCAATATGTCACCAAAGTGACCTCTCTTGTGGAAGTTAATTTGTTTTGGAATATAAACAGTTGTGTATATGTAATTTCTGTGAATATTGATCGGCCCAAAGAAATGTCCATATTTGACAGAACTGCATGTGCACCAATGATAATAAACAACTGATGATTATTCAATATTATATGTGAATAATAACTTGGCCCAAAGGAAGATTTATTATTTGACATATTATTATTATCAATATTTGATTACTACACTAAGATATCACTTACAAGTTATTATTTTGTCTAAAGATGAAATATTATAAGAGTGACTGGTATCTTGAGATAAGGTTTACTTTTATTCGAATTTACTTTTGTTTTAAGACTTATATGAGCTTGCTTTGTTTGTTTGTTATTATCTATTTAGTTATGTCTACTGCTAATATTACTATCAGTAGTCAATTATATTCCTATGTTAAATGGCTCTAACTTCAAGTCATGGCAAGATAACCTCTTAATAGTTCTCGCTGTCATAGATTTAAACCTTGTGTTAATGACTTATTCGTCCCCACTTCTTACGGATGACAGCATCCCTAATGACAAAAGAGAAATAGAAAGGTGAGAGAAATCAAATCGTATGAGTATCATGATCATGCAGAAGGACATTCCAGAAGCATTCAAGGGCTCAATGTTGTAACTACAGTTAAGGAGTTCCTTGTAAAAATTGAACAAAGATTTGTCAAGAACAAAAACGCTACAATTGATACGCTCTTAACAAGCCGAATTTCAATGAGGTATACAGGCAAAGACAATATCAAAGAGTACATCATAGAGATGTCTCATCTTGCTTTTAAGATGAGAGCACTTAAGCTTGAACTCTCTAAAGACTTGCTAGTGCATTTGGTTTTAATATCCTTACCAATATAGTTTAACCGAGTTTAAGGTGAGCTACAACTGTCAAAAAGAGACATGATCTCTAAATAAGCTCATATCATACTATGTTTAGGAAGAGGATATGCTGAAGAAAGATAAAACAGAAAGTGGTCACCTAGCCTCTACCTCAAAAGGCAAGGACAAGGGCAAGAAAAGGAAAAATGATAAGGAAGCTACAGATACAGCACCTCAAAAGAAACAACAAAAGAAACCGGGTGATCTAGAAAGTATTGTTGTTTCTACTGTGGAACTGAAGAGCAATGTTTGGTTTATTCTGATGCTAACTTAACTTTGGTACCTAGATACTAATAGTGGATAAATTCTGGTGCAACCACTCACATCAGTGTGTCTATTCAAGGTTTCTTAAATTGTCGAAAGTCCAATGATGGTAAAAGATACATTTATGTGCCCGATGACAAGGCAGTTAAAGTTAAAGCGATTGGAAAATTTAGATTATTATTAAAGACTGAATTTTATTTAGATCTTGATGAAACATGTATTGTTCTGTCTTTTAAATGAAATTTGATTTCCATTTCTGCTTTGGGTAAATTTGGTTATTCTTATTCATTTGGAAATAGAAAATTTAGTTTATTTCATGATTCAAAATTAGTTGGGTCCAGTTCTTTGTCAGGAGATGATAATTTTTATATGCTTGATACAACTGCTTTATTTAATAAATCCCTATAATTTAGTACACGAGGTTTAAAAAAAAGATTAACTATTGAGAATTCAGCTGCATTATAGTATAAGAGATTGGGTTATATCTCCAAATAGAAAATAGAGAAATTTATGTCAGATGAAATTCTCGATCCCTTAAAGTTTACAGATTTTGATGTTTGTACTAATTGTATCAAGGGGAAATAAACCAACAAAAGGAGATTTAAAATCAACCGGACTTTAGATGTCTTAGAACTCATACATACTGATATTTGTCGGTCATTTTCTATATTTGCTTGGAATGGTCAACAATATTTTATGACGTTCATAAATAATTTTTCTAGATATGGCTACATATATCTCCTCCATGAAAAGTCACAGTCCTTGGACATATTCAAAAATTTTAAGGCTCAAGTTGACAACCAACTCAGCAAAAGAATCAAAAGCGTTAGATCTGACCATGGTAGTGAATACTATGGCAGATATAACAGTTCAAGTAATCAATATCCATGATCGTTTGTTAAATTCCTATAATGGTATTGCTGAAAGACAAAACAGGATACTTAAAGATGTGGTATAGAGTATGATTTATCATTCTACCTTACCAAAATCACTCTAGGGAGGAGCACTTAAGACTACAGCGTACATGTTTAACAACTAAAGTGACTGTCGAAAATCTCTTACGAACTTTGGATGGGTAAAAAGCATAGTCTAAAGCATTTGCATGTTTGGAGATGTGCAACTGAAGCAAGGCCTTATAGGCCTAATGAGAAGAAACTAGACTCAATGATGGTGAGTTACTATTTTATCGAATACTCGAAAAGATGCATGGGGTACAGGTTTTATAATCCCATGACTAAGTCAATTTTTGGGTTGAGAAATGTTCGGTTCTTTGAGGATATCTAGTTTGTAGAAGGAGATACGGCTATGAACTTTGTCTTTGAAAAAAAATATGTTGATATTTCCACAGGTGTTATTGGCATTTATTAGAGTCTCATTCCTGTCTTTATTCAAGGCACAACAAATCAAGACAATATTGGAGAACCCCCATATGAAAAGTTGTTTAAAAAGAATAAACTCTACCACCTCAAAAACTTATGCTATTAAGAAAATCCACAAGAGAAAGGAGAAATACAATGCATGAGGCAGACATTGGAGTAATGGAAAATGATCTGATCAATTTCTGTGAAGTCATGGAATGTTTTAACTCTCAGAAGCTGATTAATGCCATGAATGACGAGATGAAATTCATGAAAGACAATGACGTATAGAATCTTATCTCATTGCTAAAAGGTACAAAACCAATATATTGTAAATGGATATTTAAGACCAACAGGGATTTAAAAGGCAATGTCGAGAGGTACAAGGAACGTCTTACTGCAAAGGGCGTTACATAAAAAAGAAGGCGTCGACTATAAAGAGACTTTATTTTTAATTTTTTCGAAAGACTCTTTCAATATTATAATGGCATTAGTGGAACATTTCAATCTTAAGTTACTTCAGATGAATGTGAAGAAGCCGTTTCCCAATAGTGATATTGATGAGACGGTTTATATAGTGCAGCTAAAAAAATTTGTTTCAGGAGACCGAAAGAATATAGTTTGCAAACTTAAGAAATCCATATAGAGGCTCAAGCAGGCATCTCGACAATGGTATTTCAAGTTTCATCATTTTGAGATGAAATTGGTTGATGATTGCATTTACCATAAGTTCTGTGAGAGCAAGTATATTTTTTTGGTTCTATATGTCGATGACATTTTGCGTGCCAGCAATGACAGACCCTACTGCTAATAAGTTACTTGATCTTTTACAAGTTCACAGACCAGAGCCAAATCCCAGAACCTATGCATTGGATTGGCCAACTGATGATGGTAACAATAGCAGTAGTAAGAAGTACAAATTAGATTTAACCCTGTGTTTATAAATATTTTCTTGTGTTGCAGCATTCAGGTAATGCCTTCTGAGCTCTACTTCTTTCCTTTCAGACATTGAGGACAATGTCTCTTTCTGGTTGGGAGTAGGAATAGTTGACAATTGTGGAATAAAAATTGTGTTTTGTAGTCACTAACATTTTTTAAATTTTTGAGTCGAAGATGACCGAATATGGAGTATAGTTACTCTAGAAACGCATCTTCTTAGTCTTGGTTTTTTTTTTTAAAAAAAAAGATTTTAAAGATTAAAAAAAATTCAAGGCATTTTGTGTGATCTTTTGACATTGGATGACGTGGTGACTTTTGAATTTTAGTATTTGTATTATCTTTGGCTTTGATTTATGATACATCATGTTTACCATTTTGTATATTGAGGCTAGTGACTTGTGTGAATTGAGAGATTTGATGAGTAAAATTGATTGAGTTACTTGAAGTAATGCGCATGTCATAGAAAATACCAAGTGAGTTTTTTAGCCTATAATTTTTCTTGGAGAGTAACCCTTTTTCATAGCTTAATATTTATGCATGATCTCTATCTTTTCTCTTAAGTCAACTAATTAAAAAAAAAAGAGAGAAAAAAATGTTGTGTTGCCATAGTTAAAAGTCCATTGAACTAGTAGATATGGAAGCCTACTTAGTACTCTAAAAAATGATGAAAAGGCCCTCTTTGATCCGTTTGAGCCTTTTCTAGCTATCCCTATTATGAAATATCCATAGTTACCCATTTGACCTTTTAAAAAAAAAACATAAATCAGGTCCCATTCCGATTTGGAATATTACCCTATATTTTACATTTTCCTTCACCTATTTATGTTTAAGAAAAATATGAAAAATTTTTCTTCTCTTCTTAAGAAAATGGTGGACTATTAAAAAAAAATCGTCATATGTATGAAATGATAATTTAAAAAAAAAAAGAAAAAAAAAGAAGAAAGTAAATAAGTAAAAGCACCTTACAATTTTCAAAAGATCCCTATTTTTCTCAAATATATATTTTGTTCTTCCAACTATCTGTTTTGTATTACCCATTTCTCTAACCTACGTTATATCCTAATAAAAGTCCTTCTTGATTTTAGGGGACTATAGTCTGAAGTAGAAACTGGTACTATGGGCAAAAAGATGTGGTGATACATAAAAAAAAAAAGGTTCATACAAATAAATTGATTTGACTAATACTTTGTTTCACCATATTCTTTCTTAGCTATAAACACTATTCCTTTATCTTGGTGAGTGTGTGTGATATTGCTTTCTTTCAATCCATCATTCCTTGGAATAACTATTTTTATTGATTTTGAGAGTGTCAATCTTACCTGAGAGATTTTGAGGTTTGGCATGTCATTATGAAAAGTGGCTTAATTAGTATAGCTTTGATAATTGATCGCTTTGCATTAGTTTACCTGACTCATTTGTGTGACTGGATGATGTAGGAGTGATATTTTCAAAACTGGAGATAATGCTTATACTTTTATTTGATTGTTATCATTATTCTAATTAAAAATTAAACACAAATGCCTAAAAAAAAACAGATTTTAATTTGAATTTTGTTGAATATCAACGCTTAGTTTGTAAGGGACTAGCAATAAGCTGGTTGGGGGGTGTGTTGAGTGTTGGAAAATACATATTTATATAGGATAGGATTGTCATTTTGTGCTCAAAGTCTCACTAATATTTTTATGTTCTTTAAACTTTAATTGTGTGTCTTATTATAATTTGAGTGTTTTATGTATTTCAGGGGTATTTTGTATATTTCATGATGAACGAGAGGTCGGACAGCAAAACGGATGACATTTTTGGGCTCAGAATAACTGAAAACCTTAGGGAATGACATCAAGGCTAGAACTGTATATATGAACAGTACCGTATACATGAATAGTGCCGTACATCTGAACAGTGTCGTAATTCTATAATCTTGGTGGGGCCCACTTGACGCGGCTTTGACCGGATGATGTGGCATTGACTGATGACGTGGCATCATCCTATTCGACCAAAAAATGCTGACATGGCCTTGACCGGATGATGTGGCATTGACTGATGACGTGATGTTTCATTATTGGACTAAAAGGTTGACTTTGTGTTGACTGGCGACGTGGCAGCATATTAGTGAACCGAAAACATGTGTACGATACATGCGCATATACGGAATGACAGTCGTGATGATGTGTTCAATCCAATTGAAGCTTGCCACATGGCGCAATCTTGAACGTCCAAATTGTTTTTATCCGATGGCCATAATTTACTTAGTGTATCTATAAATAGGGGGGCTACCCCCCCTAATTTGACATTCCTGAATTTATTTTTGAGCTCTGATTTCTGTAATTCCCTCTCTATACTGTATTTTCTACGTATTTTAATAAAATTCCTATTTTACCCCTAGTTCAAAAATGAGTAGCTAATTTATTTTCAAGCTTGGGTTGAAGGTGAAGCCTTAACATGATCAATGGGCTTAATTTGGTAAGTTTACTATATTTTGCTCTAATTTATTTAGGTTATTTTGACTTGTTGTTGACAGATAATAATAATCTTGTCTAGATTTTGCTGTGGTATACCGACTCCCTAGTACAAGATTATTGTTGTTTGGCATAATGAGCACTTTACACTTTATTAAATAGAGAAAAACCTCCCCTCTAGTATTAGTGGTCCATCTTGACTCAGTGTTGACAGAGAATAAGTCAGAGTTATTTAGTGGATAGTCTTGCCACATTGTCGATAGCAGAATTATTCTCATCTAGCACAGTGTGTACTTAATACCTAGTTAACATAAGATTATTTCACCTGGCACAATAAGCATTTGATATCCTATTTATTAGAGATAGACCTATGAGGAGTGGAAATACCCCTTTATAGATTAATTGGAATTTAAAAAGGAATATTAAGCCCATGGTGAAATGTTGAGTATGAATCCAAAGACTCAAGCACTTATTTTATATTGTTTCATCTTTAATTTGTTCAAGCTATCTTTTTAATTTAAATCCTACCTAAAAAAATCACATCCTACCAATTCACATACAAACTCAGAAGATTAACCCTACACACGATTAAATCTACCTCCTCATGGGATCAACACTCGTCACCATAAATCTATACTGTCATAGATTCGTACACTTGCGAGTACAACAAAATTTGCACAACATACATCAGGATCGCTCCTAAGATATTCTTGGATCACAAAAGAGCTATATCAAAATATTTCTCAAGAGATATGGCATGCAAGATTGCAAACTAAGTGATACCCCTCTAGCTAAGCGAGACAAGTTTAGTCTCAATGAGTACCCTAAGAATGATTTTGAAGAAAAAGAAATGTAGAAGATTCATTATGCGTCAGCAATAGAAAGTCTGATGTATGTTCAGGTTTATACATGATCGGATATTGCATACTTTACTAGGATGTTGGGTAGATATTTAAGTAGTCTAGAAGTATACCATTGGAAAGTAGCTAAACGGGTCTTGCGGTAACTATAGAAAACAAAAGACTACATACTCACATATCGGAGGTCAAATCATCTTGAAATCGTTGGATATATTGATTTTGATTTTGCTGAATTCTAAGATAGTATGAAATCCACTTCGGGTTACATCTATCTGCTAGCTGGGGTGTTGTTTCCTAGAAGAGTGTTAAACAATCTCTTATAGCCTATTCTACGATGGCAGTAGAGTTCATAGCATGTTATGAGGCATCCAATCACAGATTATGGCTGTGGAATTTTGTCATTGGGATATGCATAGTAGATGGTATTGATAGACCACTCAAGTTTTTTTATAATAATAAATCAGCAGTGCTGTATTTCAATAATAATAACAAGAGCTCAACGAAATCGAAGTATATAGACATCAAGTTTCTAGTTATTAAAAAAAGAATTCAGAGTGGACAGTTGTCTATAGAGCATATTAGCACAAATTCCATGATTGCGGATCTGCTTACTAAGGGATTAACACCCAAGAATTTTCATGAGCATGCTACTCGTATGGGTGGTATGTCATTACAGGTTATTCTGTTTTAGTGAGAGTTTGTGATTTTAGATGCTCTTATAATATAGACATTTTTTTGCTATTTTAGTTCATGGATATTTCGGGTTATTTTCTACAAAAATAAAGTTTTGTTTTATTCACACTCTGATTTTAGTATGGTTTGATCTCACTAAGTTTTAAGATGGACTAGTTAGAAATAAGCATGTTAAGATCACATTGCATGAAATTTCTAACATAAACATCCATATCATGATTCATGTCATTTAGTTATATTGGCATAGTAACCATTGATGACTTGAGTTACGATAGTTGTAACGAAAGTCGCTTTGATCGTATATTGGTATGATTGATAGACTAGATTAGTTATAGATACATTTTAGTAATGACATCAAGGTTGAGCTCATACAGTTATTGTGCAAAGTATAATTATAAGGTTACACATATAATCCAAGTGGGAGATTGTTGGATTTTTAATCTAGCATTTATGGATCTTTAATCTAACGTTGGGCTTATATGTGAATAATTATGTATTGCAGATTGTTATATAAAGGTAACTTAATTAAAGTGATGTATTAAGGTTTGCGATAATATGAGTTTTAATAATTAAAAGTGATCTATTAAGGTTGACAGTAATATGGGTTTTAATGTATTTGATAGGGTGTGGGCTTTTAATGTGTAGAGACTTAAGGGTAATTTTTATTTTTATAATAGGCTAAAATATGAATACTTAAAGACAACAAGAAAAGTTATCTATATAAGTAGTTATGGTCCTCAGGTCACACATATTGTTCTATTCTTTCTTATATCCCATCATTAGAGAGAAAGCACAGCAAAGTTAAAAGAATTCTCTTGGAGAATGTGTTGATCTTGAAGATAAACCACACGACTCTAGAGAACAACTAAGCACTATTGATTCAGATGCGCTTCCGCATATTCTATTATTGATTCTTGGTGATACAAAATGAATGTTTCTAGATTTTAGGTGATAGTTTTTACTAAAATATTTATTATTCTCACAACTGGTATCAAAATCTCTTTATATTGAATCATTGATAATCGAATTTATTATCTGGTATCATTAAATTTGAGAAAAAATTATGGTTATATTTTTTAAGGATTAACAAAAAAAGAATACAAATTCGGTTTAAGGGTTTAAAGCTAGCAATAGCCACTGCAGTGTTCGGGAAAAGCACGGCCGAACAAGTGGCGACCACCATGCCATGACTAATCAAGTAAAAGCAGTGGTCATGGCCGCTGCATCAAGAAACTAGAAAAAGTAAAAAAAAAAAAAAAAAGAAGGTGGTTGTTTTCTTTTCGGATGGCCATGTTAGCAAGCAAGAGGCCGCGGCAACTAGGGTTTACAGCGGCAGCCATGAAATAAAATAAAATTAATAAAAAAAATTAGGATTAGGGTTTCAAAATTTGGGGTTGGTTTAGGACTCAAACAGGTCAAGCCCTGAATCGGTCAATAGTTGACCGTTGATAGTTGACTTTAATTTTGATCCAAAAAAATTTTTTAGGGTAATTTTTTATACAATTTTAAATTCAAATATTTGTATGTTTGTATATATTTTGAGATGAATTAATTGAATCAACATGACTAAAGTGACATTTCTAGTGGAACTTAATTTATTTTGGAATATAAACGATTCTGTGTATGTAATTTCTATGAATATTGATTGGCCCAAAGAAATATCCATATTTGATAGAATTGTATGTGCACATTTGATAATAAACACGTGATAATTATTCAGTGTTATATGTGAATAATAAATCAGCCTAAAAGAATATTTGTTGTTTGACATATTATTATTATCAGTGTTTGATTACTGCACTAAAATATCACTTACAAAGCAGATGTACAGGATTGGAGAGTTAACAGATTTTTGAGTATCAAAGCGAATCAAACCAAAACCAAATAAATGTGCATGCCAACATCGGCAACCAAACCGAACAGTAGTTTACATAACATATGCATGTTTAATGTTAGTTACAATATGAATCTAAATTTTTGCTTTTCATTCTAGTCTTATCGATTATGATCTTAGTACATGATATATCATATGCATAATAAATTGCAAATAATAATAATAATAATAATAATAATAATAACAATATTAAGAACAAAAAAAATCACCGTGAAGAGCAAAGTAATTCTTATTGGGGATGATAATGGGCTGGGCCGAATGCGGTTTACAAGCTGGAGTCCAGGTCCATCATGCGGTGATGGGCTGGTGATCCCAGTTTTTATTAAGAAAAAATATTTAATTTTTTAAATAAAGATTTTACCTATTAAAATTATATTTAAATAAGTCTTAAGGGCAAGTAAAGTTAGGAATATTTGAGGGCAATAAATGTATTGATGTATAACGATTACTAGAAGCAAATTTTTGTGTGTGTATATTATATGAAATCAATGTAAGTATTGATAGAAACAAATAATGTTTTAAGTGAAACTGTTCTGTCCTAATTATTAATACAAATTATGGAAATAAATTTGTGCAATTCCATATACATATGTGTATTTGTTGAAACAAGATAATGGAAACGTATGAGATTTTAGAGTTATCATATCATTATTACTAATAAATTGTATTAGTTATGATAGGATACTTGGTTTTATTATAATTAAACATTAAAAATGGGTATAATTTTTTTCAAATTGTTACTTTTTTTTGAAATTTTAAACGCTAGTCTCTGGCTCGGGCTTGGGCTATTTCTGTGAAGCCCAAGGCCGACCCTCTCACATGGTGGCGGGCCAGGCAATAGCATCATTCAAAATTATATTTATTATTTTGTAATTTTACGGGAAAGGTTGAGAAATTTGAAGTTACTTGATCACAGAATTTTCATTGTTTCTCAGAACCGGATTATGACCAGATGGAATTTGAGATGTGTTTGATTGAGCTTAAATTATTTCCTTTTTTTAAATGAAAATAGACTGTTCGGAATAAGTCAAAGTGTCAAAACTAAAGTGCATTAGTAAGGATGGCAGAAATCTCTCATGAGACGAGTGTTTAGATAAATTTTTTCCATTCAAAGATAATATAGGAATAATCTTATATTTAATTTCTTATTTAGAGAATGACATGAATGATTTTATATTTTGTACGAGAAAGGAATGAGAATTAGATGAAAGTCATCTCCTCCCAATTTTTCCTTTATCATTTTTAATTTTTATTTTAATTTTTTTAAAATTGTTAGTGAATACATTTAAATTTAAATTTAAATTGTAAAATATGAGTGTAAATAATAATATTTATTAAAAAAATATAGATATTATTTAATATCAAAACTTTGATGTAACTTGCCACTATTATTTAATGAAGATCAACTACGATCATTTTGTTGATGATTTGTGTCGTGCGACTTTCCCAATAGATAATGCAAGAAATATTATCATGCTTTCTTTTTGGATGAATTTATAGATTGTCCTGTAATACTAATGACATTGACGGCACTGAGTTAGTTTAATGGTAACATAATTTTATATTTAAATTTTTTATTTTTAATATGATAATTCATGTTCAAAAAATAAAAATATAATAGTTACTAAAAATTAGGTACTCTAAAATTTAGTGGTTAAAACCCTAATTTCATAATTGTAAGGTCATGGGTTCGAATTTCTACAACGCATTGTAGGGGTTTAATTTCCTTTCTCAATTTGAGTGAAGAAAGTTTTTTTTAATTGAGAAATACAGTCTTCTCCCTTTCGAAATATGAGCAGAATAGACGTCATTCGAACCCTTTCGAAATGTGACCTCGAATATTAGAGAGGGTTGAAAATCAGTTGTAAATATCAGAGAATATCAATTGTAAATATCTAATTGTAAATATCAGTTGTAATCTAATTGTAAATATCAGTTGTAATCTAAGTAATAGTCTTATGTAATTAAAACAAAAAAAATCTGGTACTCTTTAGAGATTTTTCATTCCCTTCTCTCATGTAAGTCTGTGGAAAAGAAAAGGATACGAGGACGAATCAGTTGTAAATATTAGAGAATATCAATTGTGAATATTTGATTATAAATATCAATTATAATCTAAATAATAATCTTATGTAATTAAAACAAAAAAGATCAGGTACCCTTTAGAGATTTTTCATTCCCTTCTCTCATGTCATGCTGTGGAAACGAAAAGGATACGAGGACGAATACAGAATATTAGGGATGTGTATCCGTATGTAATCTGAGAATCAAGGGTAATATCGTCATTTCATTGTCATTTTATATTAGGTTTCTTCATATCAAAACCGTCATGGAAGGCTTGAAGCTCAGTAGACGTAACCAGATCTTGTGTCAACTGTCAAATGCACAGTTTCTGTAGCCATCAACGTGTTTTTTTTTTTGCTTTTTTGCCTGTATCTGGGTGAGTGGCCTCTTGACTGAACTTTGTTCATTCAAGTAAAACTTTTAGACCTCTTACATTATCCAATCTAAATTTTCAGTTATGTGGGAAATTGCTCATCAGAATCGCAAATTTATAAAATTTAGAAGCAGAAATTACTTTTTATGAACTGGGTATTTAGTGTTAGTAGCTATAATAATGTGATTGAAAACAAAATTTGATCTTGCACTTGCTTCATCTGCATTTTGAACTGGGTATTTAGTGTTAGTAGCTATAATAATGTGATTGAAAACAAAATTTGATCTTGCACTTCCTTCATCTGCATTTTGTCTGTGATAATGATATTATGTATATATTAGCAGTAGGATCGGTGTAGAATTAGATTCCTCAGTGATTTTCAGCTTAACTTGAGTTGCTGTTTTGTTCTTCTTAAATCTTTTATATGAGCATTATGTTATAGAGTTTGTTCATTTGATTTTTCTGTAGAGGTACCATACGTTCGGCACTCGAAGGAAACATAATATGCATTTCATGCTTTTTATCAATTCTATTTGTGCTGGAGATGATCTTTGAGCCAGTTGGTCCATTAAAAGGAAGCTTAGGCATGAGAGCATGTGGTGGATGGCGCCGTTTCCTTTTCTTTCTCCCTTTGGTCTTCTTCCTCCCTTATCTGTTATCAGGTAATAGTTTTGGCCATCTTATAATTATTCTCTTTGCAGTGTTTCGGTGTTGTATTTATTTGGAAAGGGATTTTTTGCTTGAATAATGATCGGTGTCCATTTTCAGTTCTGGAATTGCATGAAAAGTCGGTTGTAGAAGATCTTCCCAGGAAAAATAGACAGAAGTTTGATCATCTGATTCTTGGTCCAGCTGCTGGCCAAGGGTTGCCTAACCGTTTGCAATGCCAAGGTAGGTTCAGTGTCCTTGTAAATAATATGCTACTATTTCCTGCCAATATAGACTTAGTATTTCTATTTTAGATTTCTAAAATGAAATTCTTCTTATTCCATTATTATCTGTTGATCATCTACTTTAAATTTGAAAATGGTGGTTTCAATTTATTTGAAGTTGATTGGGTTAATAAGCTTCATGGTATTTTTCTCCCAATTTGAAATTGGCCTTGCGTTCGTTGGCGTTTTTTGGCCAATGAACATGTATGTGAATGCTCAAATCATGAATTGGATCATATTGTATATGTTTAGAGTTTCTTTATTGAGAAGTTTCCATGTTTTTAGATGTGAGGACCTTTTGAATCTCACATTGTAATTTATACTCTCATTCATTTAGCGGTTATATGACATAATCTATGGAAACATCCTCTTTAATTGTATTTGTCAAAACTTGTCTTTAACACAATTGTCAGGCTCTTGCCTACCAATTTAAGCTTTTCGAACAAGTGGTTTTACTAACAGTACTAATGCTGAAGATTTTATTTCGTTTTTTCTGTCTCAGGATTAAAAGCTCTCAACAAGACCTCTTTCCATGCCTCCAGCATTGGAGATAGCGTTTCCTTTGTCACTGTTTTCACAATTTATAACACATCACTTGATATTCATGTAGATGGCAGAGCATCAAACATGATTACAGTTGGAAATGCTTCATATAGTAAGACAGAGAGATCAATGGCGATACTGAATGCGTTCATTAACTTTATTCAGGCAAGTCTTCGACAAATACATCAGAAACTGGACTAAAGTTCATGTTTCTTATCCCCCTAAAAAAAAATAATAATATGAGTTAAAGTTCATTGGTTTTGCATGGAAGTTCAGATATTAACTTGAGCTTTATTTTTTTAAGCATCTATTGTTGCAACTTTGGGATGTCTCATCTAAAACTTAAGAGCGGTCTTTATTTTGGTGTATTTTGGAATTCTGATCATTGATAATCATATTTACACTTATTGTCATAACTACCTTTGTCTAACATGGTAGACTTGAGAGCTATTACATCTGTTAATGGACCTGTGTGGTTCACAGCTTTCAAATTTTACTAATTCATGGCTTCAAACATAAAATTACTGCAGGTGACAATGCCCAAGAGTGATGTTATCATTCTGACTGATCCAGCTTCAGATCTCTCAATCCCCAGAAAAGGGGTCACCATATATCCCGTTCATGGTGAATATTCACGAGACAAATTGATGCTTCAAAGAATCAGGTCTTACATTGTAAGAGCAAATCAAACTGATAAATAGGTAGAATATTTTTGTCTTTAATTCATATTTCTGAGAAATAAAAATCATTTACAGAAATTATCTATAATGTCTTATTTTATCCATGCATATTTCCACAGCTTTCTTACCAGCTTTTCGTTTGCTTTTTATGTTCCCTTTCGAGATTTTGTTTTTCTTGTTCTTTCTACTTATTTTCCGCCTAGCAATCCTTCATTGCAGCTTTTCTTTTGTCCCCCTCACCAAACTCTCGTGCAGACTCCCAAATAAATTCTTTTTGCTTTTGGTCTTTCTTGCGAGAAGAACATTCTATGCCCTAGTTGCTTTTGCCACAAAGAGTTAATAGTTACTTATTCATATCAGAAGATATCGTTGAAAAATGCCTTATTTGGTTTAACAATCAAGATTGCAATGATAAAATAATTAGTCAAGAACTTTGCCTCTTGAACTATGAGGGCACTGTTTTGAATTTTATATTTCAATGTTATTCTGTTTATGCAGACTTTTCTAGAAAGAAGACTTCGGAAGCATTCTCAGGGGCAAGGGCATATAAATCATTACATCTTTACTGACTCAGATATGGCCGTGGTTAATGACTTAGGACATATATTTCACGACTACCAAAACTTTCACCTGGCTGTGACTTTCAGAAACAATAAAGATCAACCTCTGAATTCTGGATTTATTGCTGTCAGGGGCACCCCAGATGGGATTTTAAGGTGCATAATTTTCTCCTTTTGTGCATGGCTTTTTCTACTAGAATAAAATTAGGTGGTGGAAAGAAAGTTTGAAACGTTTCTATTGTACCTTACAGAGACTTCGAAATTGAAAGCTAAATCTTGCAAATCTTTGTGGGTTATCTGGAGTTGTTGGTCCATTAATTCTTTACTCATCTCTGCAACATATAAGATGCATGAAACATTAGTTGTTTACTCATCTCTGCAACCAACATATAAGATGCATGAATTCTGGAAGCATTCATGTATTGATTGCAGGGCGAAGATATTTCTTCAGGAAGTATTGAGGGTTTACAGTTCCAAATACATGAATGCTTCCAGAATGCTCGGTGACCAGTTAGCTCTTACCTGGGTTGTAAAATCACACCCTTCTTTTGATGCAAAGAGATTTACCAAAGCACAGCCCTTTGTTGAAGAAATTAGTGGAGCGTCTGTGCTATTTCTACCATGCGCTACGTACAATTGGACACCACCTGAAGGTGCAGGCCAATTTCATGGAATGCCTTTGGATGTTAAGGTATGCTTGAAATCAACTTCTTATTTTAATTTTTTTTTTTCATATGACTTCCTCTTGCTGGCACACAAAAGTTATCAAGCGTGCATTAAAGTACTGATTTTATTATTATTATCATTTTTTTTTGCTAAGAAACAAAACATTATATAAATAACAATAAGAAATATGTACAAGGATTGATGGGGCTACAAACCACAAAAATTAAGGACGAGAAGTCCCAATCTAACCAAAACACTCAAAAAACTGCAAAGATTAAAAAAAATCCCCAAACCCAAAAGCATCAGCTCACTAAGAATGCATCCTTCTTAAGATATGGAAGTACTGATTTTATTATTGTATAGGTTGTTCATTTCAAGGGATCAAGGAAACGCCTAATGCTCGAGTCTTGGAACTTCTTGAGTTCTTCTAACATTTCAGATATGTTGTGTCTCGTCCTGATGAGTGGGAGAACAAAGTATGACTTCTGAAGAGACTCTTTTTTTGTGGTTTTTTTGTTTTATGATACTGCACATTCTGTTGAGGAAACAGCTGATTTCATTTGCATGAACTTGGGTGGGGAATTCTTGGTGCATCATGTGAAATCCATTTCAGTGAAAAAAAAGGTCGTTTGCTTGTGGGGTACTTGGTTCACACAAGCCCTCGACACCACCCATTTCCCACCCATAATATACATTTCGTATGAGTACCGGCAGAGGTAGCTGAATACACACACAGAAACTCAAAATTATGGCTATTGGTATATCCTTGGATTCCTTTACTCAAGAGTTGAAGATTGTTCGACTATATTCGTTCTTTTCCTGCAGATTACACGTTTTTTTCTTTTCCACATTTCTGTTGCTGAATTTTCAAAATTAGTGGGCAATATATATATATATTATGACTTCAGTAGATACAGATGTATGAATGTCATAGTGCACCCGTTGATCCTACTCTACTAAACAGTAGATGAGAGTAGCTACGATTCGTCTATTCCTGTGTTGTACGTAAGAGGACCAAAGCCACTTAATTCAGGATGAAAAGTCGTAAAAACTTGAGGGGTCACCCTTCATTTTAAGCCCAACTGAACGCTATGAGTAAACTTTCCCTACCTAGCAAAGCATGGCTTAATTATTTATGGTGAAAGGACTAAAGGTAGCCGTGAACAGAGTATCTGTCTACTCCTGGGGCCAAGCACGGGATATACGAGCCCTTTAACTTAAGCTGGTCCAATCTTGCATAACGCTGAACACAACGACGATGTATGTACAAAGAGGCATTAATAGTTCAACGGAAGAAAAAGTCTTTTGATCATTTTGGCCGACTAAAATGTATTGATGATCATAGCGATTAACATTTTAGGCATTTAAATTTAGTAAGGGACGTTTTTCATCTCATCCAAACCCTTAAATAATATTAAGAGTTACGAGCACGAGTGAAATACGTACCATATGATTACGAACGAATTTAAGATACATTTGGAACTTGCATCTCACGGTTAGTCCCTCACGGATTTAATCATGATCCAGTACAAAGTGACACATCGAAGGCTCCAATCTACCCCACAATTGACACTACATTAATTTCAATTGGGTGATCAACGTTCACATTCTCTGATTTTGCCACCTGTAAAAAAGAAAAAACACCAAACAATAGGCACGGAGTAATAAGCAGACAAACAATAACTTCACCTGGCTCGACTCTATTAAAGTTTTGGGATTCATTGATTGATTGCTATCACTATTCAAACGGTAATCTGAGTCTCTCCTTATATATCAACGCCGCTGCCTCTATCTTCAGTTTCCTTCTTATCTCTGATTTTCTTTCTCCAATCAAATCCCCAAAATCTTTTACTTCCAAGTAAAAAAGGAATAACAATAAAAGCTTCCAATTGGCAGGTTTTCTGTGAAGCTTCTGGGTCATCATATACGTATCACTTTCATCACTATATAAAAACAGAAACCACACAACTCTAGAGCACATTTCTGTTCAATGGAGTTTCAGAAATCTCTTTGTCTTTCCTTGGCTCTCTTTGCATTTTTCATCTCTTCCTCTCATGCACGCAAATTCAACGTGGGTGGCACGGACGGCTGGGTTACAAACCCCAGGGAACATTACAACAAATGGGCCGAGAGAAACAGGTTCCTCATCAATGATACCCTCTGTAAGTCTCAGCGTTCTGTCAGGATTTTCTGTTTTAATATCACTGCTTAACGTTTGTTCAAACGACACATGTTTGGGGTGAAGATCTAATGAAAGGATGCTGATTTTGATTTTTTTTTAAAAAAAAAAAAAATTTATGGCAGTTTTCAAGTACAAGAAAGGATCAGACTCGGTGTTGTTAGTGAACAAAGATGATTACGACAGCTGCAACACGAAGAAGCCTTTGCTGAAATTGGATTCGGGTGACTCGGAGTTCAAGTTTGATAGTTCGGGTCCTTTCTATTTCATAAGTGGAAACCCTGATCATTGCCAAAAGGGACAGAAATTGATCGTCGTCGTCTTGCACGAAAGGCGCCCGCCACCCTCAACTGGGCCCCCCACCACAAAACCTCCACCACAAGCCCCTTCTCCTAAGGCTCCTTCTCAGCCGCCGGCAACTGCCCCCTCCACGTCACCATCATCTCATCCTCCAAAAGGGTACTCTCCGGTGCCGGGGACTTCACCTTCCACGTCACCATCATCTCATGCACCTTCGCCTTATCCTCCAAAAGGGTACTCTCCGGTGCCGGGGGCTTCACCTTCCACGTCACCATCATCTCATGCACCTTCGCCTTATCCTCCAAAAGGGTACTCTCCGGTGCCGGGGACTTCACCTTCTACGTCACCATCATCATCACAGTCACCTTCTGGTCATCCTCCAAAAGGGCTGTCACCGGCTCCGGGAACTTCACCTTCCACGTCACCGCCATCGCCGTCACCTGCGGCCAATGCTCCAACAGGGCTGTCACCGGCTCCGGGAACCTCCCCCTCCACGTCACCGCCATCGCAGCCACCTGCGGCTAATGCTCCAACAGGATTATCTCCGCCGGGAACTTCCCCTTCCACGTCACCTACGGCGGTTCCATCATCCCCTGGTAATGCGCCTTCACTGTCACCGTCGAACTCAAGTAGTCCTGGAGGTGTGACGCCGCCGCCGTCGTCGGCGACGCAGACGTCGGGGCCTCCTAAGTCATCAGCTGTGTCTACTTCTTTGAGTTTGGGGGTGTTGGGAGTTTCTCTTGTGATGGGTTTGGTTTCGAGTATATTTGTTGGGGCCTAATTAGAGGGATTGTATGATTAGGTTTAAATTTGTAATTTTTGGATTCTATTGTGGTTCGTTTGTGAATTATTGATTTGTTTGTCCTTTTTTTATCATTTTTTTTGTTTATTATTTTCGGAGAAATTAGTTGGTTTAATTTTTATGTGGTAGGAGTTTGTTTTATTGAAAATAAAACGATTTATATAAATTGGATGTTGAAAATTATGGATGTTACTGTCATAACTAAACATAATTTCTTTCGATATATGATTTCTATTATATATCATGATTGCTTAAGACATGAAAATTTGATCACTTCTTGATAAGGTAAGGTTATCTAGTAATTGTTGTCAACTTTTTTCTTAATATTTCCAGCTATAGGTGTGATAATTCATACCATATAACTTGACCTCTTTTGACATTTTTTGGATTGTTTTTAGTTAGTCTTGTCATTATATATTATAATTGTTTAGTTGATATATGTAATTTATAATCCAACTGAGAGTAATGTTATATATTGTCAAGTGTGGTCACGATGGGATGGAGTATAAACTAAATAATTTTATAAATTATAAAAAAATTGATTATCTTATAAAAATATCCACATTATCATATGGAAGTCAATAATGTATATGTATCAATTAAAACACAAATTATTGCAGAGTCAGAGCACAATGAATATTAATCGGAAAGAATTGGAAAGTGTATCATAAGAAAATTAGAATATCTTTACCATTAAGGAAGTGTATAAAACTAGACATTACGGGTTTGAAAATTAAAAAGACAGCCGGCAGCATTATTTGGTATTTAAATGCATAAATGCATGAGGATTATTTTAATTGATTTGCTATTACATTTTATTTTTTTCTTTGTTCTTTATTTATTTATTTATTTTTTTTTTTTTTTTGCCCTATTCTTTCTGGGTATAAGAAGCAGATAGATTCTAAAAAGGAGCATTTTACACATGGGGCTTTCTTAAAATAATTGATTTGCTGTCTGCAGTATAACAGTGGATGATGATATCTGGACACACCGACATAGATTTAAATATGTAATTTTTTTATTTTACAGGGGTTGGTTTGTAAAATTTTTGAATTTTTATCTTTTTCCTCAAAATTTTGATCCGACTAAAATATTGAAATATTACTTGAGAATTATAGTATTATTCTTACACTAAATAAGCTTAACTAACACATTACATGTGGTAAATATCAAATAATGATATGCATGTAACACATTACTTGAAATACAAATTTTGTATGATGAGATTACCGTAGAAATAATAGTATAAGAGTGAACATTAATAGAGAGTAAATCTAAGAAAATTAGAATTACTACCATTAAGGAAGTGCATAAAGCTAGATATTATGAGTTAAAATTTAAAGGAAAACAGGCAAGATTGATAGGAATTTTAATGCATAAATGCATCCGGATTTTAATTGATTTGCTAGTAAATTTGTTTTCATTTTTGGTAGGTCAATAGGAGCCAGCTCGTGAGTCTTAAAAAGTGCATTTTGCAAATGAGGCTTGCTAGAGTAACCGATGCTGTCCGGTGTACTATTTGCAAGTGACAAATATGCTTCTATACAGGTCCAATTGTCAAGAATAAATAACTATAAAATAAAAGCACTAATAAACAAATCTTGGCTATAGTGAGTGAGAATATTCGTCCATTTTATTACCCTTTCGTAAACAAACTATAATTGGAGGATAGAGAAAGAAAAGGGCAAGGCGATGACGATAAACTTTTAATTGTAGCTTCAATTTTCAAAACAAGAACTATTAAGCTTGTTGATGAGGCCCCCATCTTTTTCCCCTTTCTAATGCATGTGTGGTCAAATTTTTAACGCATGATGGTGGGTGGGGTCTATAATATTATTCCAATAAAAAGATCATAATATTAGTTGGTAAACGCATACATGTTATCAGAACGTTCAAGAATAATCAAATTAAAGAGGGCAATGGCATCCTATTCGTTGTCTCATTATCATCAATTCTCACAACTTTACAACATTTTGATGCGTTGTCAAATAAAGAGAGTGTTAAAAAGAGAAAAAGAAAAAAAAGTAACCGTCCTTTTTTCAATTATATACGTACCTGTGCATGAAATCATCAATCACCTTATATTAAACGTTGATTCTATGTTTAAGACAAAATAAATAAGGGCGGCCCTTATCCCTAATACTAAATGCAACGGCTGTGATATTTTTAAAAAAGACAACATTAGTTTAAAGTTAAAACCTTTTTAAAAATAAAAGATTCAAACTCAATACAACAAATAGAGTTTGTATTATTTTATCGTATATCAAGTTGTTTATTTATTATGGTCAGGTGTGAGTGTCTTTTACTTATAAAGTACGAATTTAAAATTATAGTTAATTATTTAAGTTTGCCACCGACGCACTTAAAACGTCTAATCTATCTATTTATACATGTGTATATATATACACATATTTGGCCACCTTATATTATCCTATAAATTTGATGACACACTATAAATTTTTGAATAATTATTTTGGTTTAATTTACCTCCATTCACATACTCTCATACTCATGCACCACATATTTCATTCAAAATTTCAAAGTCGAGTTCCCACGAATGTATGCAAGCTTTTAGTTTATGTTATCTTTTTAGCAAATTCACATGGAATTTTGGAGGATCAATCATCTTTGTATTCTTCTTTATCTCATTATCTCTCAATTAAATTTTTGAACCGCTTGTTCAAAAGTGAGACTTTTTCCAAACGAACAGAGACACCATACTCACTGGTCACAAGGCGAAAACGACACCCAAATAAGCAAAAGCCACGTATGAGGGGTACAACATTGGCAGAAAGGTACCTCAAAATTGTCACCATCACTCGTTTCTCCACGTAATGCCCTCCCACGTCAATCATAGGACAAAAGTTAGGATTGTTACTCACAACCTCCCATCTCAGCTTATAATTACATGCAAACACACCCATCATGTTCATTCATCCATTTTTGAAGGCTTAACTTCAATGCTCAGTTTACTAGTACTATAGTTTTTAAATAATTTTAGTTAGCTGTGTTATATAAATGATCAATTAAAAATAAAAGCAGTTAAATATATTAATAAAAAATACTGTAAATTTTTAAAATAATCATAAATATTTATTAAATTATTAATTTTTTTTATTATTTCAATAGAATGGGTAATAATAATAATTCTTTAACATTAATGATTTTATTTCCTCGTTAGTAAGATGATTTTATATTTTTATAATATACATGAGGATATATGCGAAATTGTTTTGAGTAAAAGTAATTCTCAAAATTAAGTTTTAAAGAACTACTCCTTCTCAACTTTTTAAAATCTGTTATAGGATGTGGTGATTTTATCAAAAATAATTTTTTAAAAAAATTATTAAATATTAAAATTAATTTTTAAATTTTTAAAATTACTTATAAACTTTTTAAATACAATCCCAAATGGGTCCTAAGCCAACTGATTTTTATATAATTTCTTGAATTAATTATCCAAGTTTGAATGAATAGTTAAAATCTCCTGAATTCAATTTCTTGATAGGACTCGATAAGGCATGTGCCCTCGCAACATGTGTAATGTATAGAAGATTAAAAAATATTTTAAGAGGAGATGTTTAAGAACTCTGGACTAATAGGAAATTAACATTTATTGAGACGTCGATCCACCCATTGCGTTTGTACATGGAGTGTCGTTATAGAGAACAAGCTGGTAGTGCTTTGGTTAAATCAATAAATAAAAAGTGCCGTTTTCTTTCATTTTCAAGAACAGAAACCGGATGGTCGGGTGACAGGAAGAGTTATTTTTGGTCCATTACTATGTGTCGGCAAGGGAAGGGGGTTGCAATTTCCAGCTTTGATTTTTCCATGTTTGATGGGACATTTCGAGCTGGCAACCCATGACCTTTTTCAGTCAATGGCGTGACTGAACGAATGCAAGACCAAATCAAACATTTGCCCTCTTGAGTGCAAGCAAAGAGACTTCGAAACTGTACAAGAAAAAGTTCTGAAAGTGTGTCTCATTAACAGTGCATTTCCGAGTGCCCTGGAACTAGAAGAAAAATGGATATCCTCAAACAAGTATTAGATATAAATCCCGGCATGCCGCAGAGGAATAAACCTGTCGGACTGCCGGGAAGTGAAAAATAATGGCTTAGGACATCAAACACCGAGTAATATTAATAACTTGGAAGACTAAAATTTTCTAGAGAGAAAGGAGGACACCCATTGAATTGCCAGAAAATACTTTCCCGCAAGTGAGAAGAGTACTCGTAGGCGGATTACATATTATACAACATGGGGGAAAAAATGATACGTAAAAGATAGAAGTATGGCCATGGCACCGATCATATGAAAAAATTAGCTGAAATTGCCTAGTTAGAAGAACCACCATCTCCTTTGCTGAGCCTTCTGCAACAAAATATAAGCAAGTACCATTTAAGAATGCATAAATAGAAAGGAGATGAACGCGCAACTGTACTTTTCATGCATCAATTTTTTCGAGATAACAATTCAATTCAAGGTAACACCCTGCCATAGTGCCTAACCCCCACCTCCAATTTAAAAGTTAAAAAAAAAAAAAGAATAGAGTTGCTAAGAATTGCGGAGAAACCTTCTGTTTCTTATTCTTATTCTCATTCTGCGGTTGCATTAGAATAGGCCGAGAAAGGACAGTGTTGTCAATGTTCTGCATGTATGGCCGCACCTTCTCCTCCAACATCTCATTCAACTGACAATAACAAAATAATCATACCTTACTTCAGAATGCAACAAAAAAGTATTGACGACACTCCAAATTAGCCCACAGAAAATGCAGGATAGTATTTAGGAAATGCAAGTCGATGTATATGTATGATTGTATGTGCCATGTAACATGCATGCATGAGTTGTAAAGTCTCATTCCATCTTCTGGTAAGCTTCATGATTCTTCCTCTTTCTGTTCACAACAGCGAAACTCATGAACAAGAATGAATGCATAACTGAGTGCAACTGCATGAAAAGCAAAATAATCAGAAAAAGACTAAGCCTATCAACTTTCCGCAGCAATCAAATGAGAGAAAAAGTTTTTAACATTTCTTTTTCTTTTTCAGGTTCTCTTGATTAACAAATCAAAAGTTACTCAAAAAGACGTGTGCAAAAATTTTCACCTGGTTTTGAAAAAGATTTGAAATCTGATCTCTCAAATATACAGAAAGCATTTCAGTCAAGTCTTTGTAAAATCCATCATGTTATAAGCCATAGAAAATCTTGTCAGCAAAGCCGTAATCCCACCCAAAGGGAAAAAGGAAATTAATATACTGAGCATTTCAATCAGGGAGCATAAACATTAAGTTTTCCAAACCTTTTCTTGCCGCCATTTAGATTCCCACTGAGCATCCAACATTTTATCAGCAATTTCTCTTTGAGCATTAAGAAGAACAGTCTTCTCATATAACTTTTTTGGGTCTTTGAGATCATCCTCACTCCAAGAAGAGGCATTTAGTGGAAGGTCCAGATCCTGCAAGTGGTCAGCAGTTAGTTCCAATAACATTTCCTTAATTTTATCTAGCACTACCAACACGTAATAAAAATTCAAGCAAATATTGAATATCTGAGCTACAGTATATAGATTAGCAATATAGGGCACGCACACCCCAATTTTGAGGCCGCGGTGGAGGATCAAGCTTCATGACTTCCGTCTCTAGAGCCTTCTTTGCCTTGTAGTAAGGGATGTTTTTCACTATAACAGGGTCTTCCCTAGCACGGATAGGATCTATGGAGATCAAGGCCTGCAAATGATAAATGATTTCATATTAGTAACTTTGGGCAATAGTGCAAAAGTAGGTAGAGTCTTGCTCTCGGAATCCTCAAAGAGAAAGGTTGGTGAGAGCCATTTCCCAGTAGTGGAGTCGACTGAGGAGTGTAGCCTTTGAAGGTCAGTACCTATCTTCTAGTTTTTTTCATTATTTATTTTATAATCATTAAGTTGATTTCTGGTTGCATTATGCAGAAGTTTAGTTATCAATACACAGATAGGAATAGGAACAGAAAGTGTTTGCATACATTCACACAGACAAACAATGGAGTCATCAACTGATTGAAAGATATCAATACATGCCATTAATCATGATCCTCACCAAATAGGAAAAGGTAAATCAGTTGCATTTCTAAACGGTATTAAATCCAGACAATTAGAACATTTTGATTATTGAAATCTTTTTCACTCTTTCATATTCATTCCAGGATAAACAAAGAACTTTGTAAAAACATGTTTGGTGCATCAAAATTGGAAAGGGATTCTGGAAATCAAATAGAGAAGGGGCTGGAAAATTAAAACATTAAGAATGGAATTTCAGTCCTTCGATAATATGAAAATATTGCATAACTCATACGTCCTTCTGAAAGGGATAGGCCATAGGGGTAGTTTCTGTCATGTCAAGTTATCCCAACAAACTCAAAAGCTCATCATGCGTAAGTACGAAGGTCAATGTTCAAAATGTGATAAAACTACAGGAAAAAGAAAACAAAACTGAAACCAGAGCTTAAGGACTGGTTAGATAAATTAGGACTTGAAAATTCGTCAAGTCTTTTTGTTTTAAACAAAAAAAAAAATTTAAATTAAAGTGCTTAAACTTTTTATTCAATATGAATCCCTGAAAAAAGGAACATACTAGATGGAAACATAGGTTAATAAAGACAAATTTATGTAATACTGGGATGTACTAATAAAGTATGAAAAGAAATAAGATATAGCATAAAGTAAGTGAAATCTTTTACAACCTCCCACAGAATCCAAGTATTAACCACATTGCTCTTCAACATCCATCCCATGGAAATGTTCAATTGGCCATGACCATATCATTGTCATTATTTTACTGTACATTATATAGCACATGGCCAACTTTTTCCTTTTTATATTTCTTTTTTATAGAAAAGTCACATTTGTGAACTGAAAGAGTCGGTGAATTTCATATGAAGAGATATTTGCAGTAAGAAGATTATCTTACTTCCTGCAAGTGCTCCCAACCAGGACTTCTCTTGGCCACCAACTCACGAAGTTGATCGTACCTCATAGATTCCTAACCGTGCAAAGACCAAAAAAATACAATCACCCACCATTAGCAGTAGTAATTTCAAAGATGAAAATATGAATAACTATAATAACAATTTCAATTCAATAGTTAGCCCAAATATGAGATGTTCAGCTCCAAACATACTGTTATACATTTCATATTATTTTTTATTATCTTTTTTCAGCTTATGTGGAATAAGCAAAATGGTGCAGCCACAACCATAGGTAAAATAAATATAGAATTAAAATATGCAGCATGAAGAATTAGCTTGAACCATTTATCCAGTTACTGTCAGCATGAAAATCAAAGGTCAATGAGACTGTCCAGCTAATGCATGGATTAAAAGGAGCATTATCATTTTGCTTTCAAGCTCAGGCTAAGAACTGGTGCTAAGTATTAGCATGCTTGTTTTACAGACATGGTTTTAACCAAAACTTCCAGACACTGAGCAGATGGTATGGAATATTGGATGTCAGACTCCAATTTCTAAAGTATACAGCAAAATTTCATCTAAGACCAATTATCTAGCCAAAACCTTTTATCAAATAAAGCTCAAAGAAAATGAACAATTTCAAAAAAATTTATGCGTGAATGACTTATTTTTTATAACAGTGGCAGAATCTTTACTTTGAAAAAATAAATTTGCAATCCATAGTACATAAGGTATAGAGAGAGAAAGAGAGAGAGAGAGAGAGAGGATGGCAAATTGCAAAATAAATAACAACCAAATAATGCTAGGGCAAGAAAGAAAAAATCATCCTGGAACCTTGTATTGCCACCAAATTTTCTGCTTGACTTCATCATCAAAGTCAAATCCACCCACAATTTGAGGAAAGGTCATCAACCAGAATGCTGCAATACTGGGGTCTCTCATGCTTTCAACTATATGCTGAAACAGTAAACAAAGTCCAAAAATCTAGTATCGATTAGAACAAAATGTTGTTCTAGGACACTAACTCTGAAATCTGCATTTCCTATATTTATAAATAAAAAGAATTTACAGACAGTAATTATATTTATATGTAAAATGAACAACGTTTTTAAAAAAGCATTGCGTACCGGGAAAGGAATATAGCAACAATCAAGTAGACAATAAAATTGACCTTCAAGAATGATCATCTCATGAATAACAGAAAACTATATATCCATTCAAAAGAATGTTAAAACCCTAATTGAATGTTCTCCCAAATCCTGTCATTCCTCTCCTGCACATAGCTCAACTGAACAATTTGAGCATTTCTTCAGCCAGGATAAGGCCCCTTGAGGAGCAACTTGAGGACCAAGCCTCAAGCAATGTCTCTACAAACTTTAAAAATTCTTTTGGAGGACTTAAAGAGGATTGTCCAATGTTGGAATGTTTTGAAGAACTTAAAGAAGATTGCCCAATGTTGATAACTACGATGATTTCTAAAATTTTTACAATTTGTTGTTGTGTAATCAAGATACGTCCTTCAATTGTTCATTACTTCCAAAGTGTGAATATTAACAAAGTCGTGTAATGAAGCTGTACAAATATTATCAAATCACCAAAAAGTTTTCCAATCAAAACTAGAATACTGCAAAGAACAAGAACACTTGAAAAGAATTAGAAGAAGCTCCATCATTTTGAAAATTACAAACTGGACCTTCCATTAGTACATGAACTCAAGATATGAAGCAACGAGGCTTTTTAAATCTTCATATCAGTGAAAGATTTGAAACTACTGCTATTAATAAAAATTCTTTGAAACGGACATAATACTGACCTCGTACGGGTAATCCATCTTTCTCAGTACATTGTAGGCTTTCCATGGAGGTTCCATGATCTGCAGAAAGAAAATAAGGATAAAATTGCATCAATTCAAAATCTATAGCAAAAATACATCAGTGTGACTAAGTACAACTCTTTTAGCAGTGTCACAAATATCTACACTTTGTAGGACATTTCTACCATGGAATATTTGGCGTTAATAACACAACAAGCCGGTCCACCTTGTCCAACATCTATGTAGATGGTTATAGGAGAATGAGATTTATTTTCGTAGATTATAGGTAATATTTTGAGGTCCTATGTAAACTTTGTTATGGAACACCTACATACGTGCAAGCTTGATTGTTGTTTTACTTTCTATGATCCTTCTAAACAAACAAAACACAAAACTTTACTACTGCACAAGCATAGTAGTACAGCAGTACTGTATCTAAATTTTTGTGAGCTGCCATGTTTGGCACTGCATGTACGTATTAAACACAAAACTCATTTCTGTATCTACTGACAATATCATAACATCGAAGTATCAGAAAATTCATAAGACAACTCACATCATCTGCAGAGATTGTGACTTGCAGCTTGTTTTTGCATTCAGGACAGCCCATTACGCCCTGCAAACACATTTGGTTATTTCAATCAATGATCAATGGTCTCTTGGATACAACTTTCATTCTTTTTGACCCAAAAAAAAAATAATAAGATTGAAATATCTTTTTCTAAAGTGCAAAAAAGGGGGAGTTAACTGCATGAGAATATATTCAACAGCAGCAAACTATCTGTGAGACAAGAAACATGATTGAAGGGTGGGAAAAACTTGTTAACTTAGTCACATGTGCTAGGAAATAACAGTCTCACAGTTCCATCACAAGTCGGGCAGTCTTTAGATGGCAATGATGTGTTAAGATCAATTGTGGATGGAAGGTGCACCAACTCAGCTCGATTGTCAGCAATGGCATCTGCAATGTGTTCTGCTGTTGCCTTCTCCCCACTACAAGAAAATTCAAAAAATGAATAAGTGATACCATAAACATCAAATTTCTTTGGTTGGATTGACACTTTATACTTAGAATAAGGTAACTATGATGATAAATAAATAAAGACCAACAGCACTAGCTTCTGATTTTAAGCACATTAAACCTTACACAATTTGCAAGCCAAAATAAATCAAACCTCGAGGACACCTGCGTTGGCATACTCATGCATTCATGAAACAACAAAGATCACAGTAAAAAACACAAACATGAAGCAGAGTCTCCACACGTTAGGGATTCCCAAGCTAACGTTGAAACCAATATTACATGATTTAACTACAATGTGGTACATATAGTGCCCAAGAAGTAATATTACACCAATAACCAATATTAAACTATATCAGCAAAGCCATAGTAGAAAGTCAATTATAGTAATTCTAAGAGATATTTAAGAGGGAGATTGGAAACCATATGCAACTTGTATGCCAAAAATGGCCCAAGAAAACAAATGGGAGTAATAACCAATCCGTGATCATACACATGCTTAAAAGTTAACATACTGAGACTCTCTAGCTAAACTGACTCCAACAAACCAGATATTGAACTTTCCATCTTTGTCTTAGATGAAGAGAATAATAATCCGGTATGCTTAAAAATACCAAACTGATTGGAGACCAGTCTCTACCTTCTCAAGGTGTAACCTTTTACTTGATACTGCACCTGCCCCGATCCTCGGCACATGGTACACCGCAATGCCTGCCATCCGTTGCATGTCCGACAATGCCTGCACTTTTTAGACCAATTTCTTGTAAGAAACCACGTAATTCTTTAACCAAAATGCATATATGTCCAGCCTTCAATTGTGACCAGTTTGATACAGAAAATTCTATCTTGATGAAAGAACTAAAGCAAAAACAAACTAAAATGACAAACAGAAAACCATCAACGATGATAACGAAGCACCAGAATAAAAATTCAAGAAGATACCGAAAAGCACCTCTGACAAATCACCTTCTTCCCCAGCTCAAATGCAATATCATAGGTCCCAATTGCAGCAACAGCCTGCAATTATACCCATCCAAAAAAAGGCAACAACAATTCATTCTGAAAGGTCCCCAATAATTTAGCAACCATCCAAATGAGAAGAGAAATAAAAAATAATAATTTTTAGGGCATTAAGTATTACATTTCACAAAGTCTATAAATAATAATCAATTACAAACTGTTTTATCTTTCTATAAACACACAGAGAATCGATTGAATTTCGAGAAAAGCTAGAGGAAGAGAAGGCGCTTACGAAGACAGAAACATAAGAGAGCTTGGAGATGAGCTCGGGGACACCGAACCCGCGAGGGGCGGAGCCAGCGATGTCAAAGGCGAGAGTGAAAGGAGACAAGACGAGCTTAATTGGGAACTCGAATATGTCAATGAGTTGCTGACCGTGTCGAGTCGTGAACTGCTTGTAATGAAAGTCCGTGAACTGCTTCACGCTCTTCATAAAACGGTCTGAGCCTTTCGACATTCTCCACAATCATTTAATAAGCGTACAAAATGAAAGTCAGTGAGGGAGAAGATGAAGAAGATAGATAAGGAGTTTTTCGTTTGTGGGTTTATCCCGGGTTTTGGATAAGCTGAGTTCAGTGTAATTGTATCACTGTAACCAAACAGGGCATCAATTCTTTCACGTCTCTTTCACATTTAAGTTTCGTTTGTCACGCAGAATTTAACTAATTATTATGATTTGATTTAATTAGATTTAATTAAATTAGATTGAATTATATAATATTATTTTATGTTTGATACAGTATTAAATTGGACTATATTAAATTATTTTTGAATGAAATTAAATAGCATTTAAGTTGAAATTTAAATATAAATATGAACTATTTATGAATATTTAATAATAAAATAATTATTAATATTAATTTAAAAGACAATGAACTAAAATTAAATATATAGAAAATTAGTTATTGGGTAATCATAATTATACTAAACAAATATAAATTAGATTAGGTTAAATTAAATTAAATTAAGATTTATTTAAACATTTAATTTATTTTTTATTAAATATTTTAAATATATTTTATTTTATCAAAAAGTTAGCAAATAATATAAAAGTAACCAATTATTGGTATTATTAATTTTCATGATTAATTTTAATATAGTGATTATTAAATTAAATATTATATTAGATATTCAAATAATAATTAATTAAATAGACAATTGTGTTTAAATTAATCTTAACTAAACCCATGTTTCAATTGGGATTGCTAATCCCATTATCTCAAGACTAAATTCAAATTTAGTCCCATAATCTAAGCCAAAGTGGAGCTTGCCAAACAGAAGATAATTAATTAGCCCTAAAATTAATCCAATCCTACACTTAATACTAGCTCCCAAACATAACCTTAAGGGTAAACTAGATTTTTTGTAATTTGCATGAGTATACCTCAAGAAGGTGAAAATTAAAAAGATAAAAATACCTAAGAAGAAGAATATCCAGTTAAGTTGAGAATTCTCAGACTTCTTTCTTAACTTTTAGTATTAAATCGAGTATGTTTAAGAAGGTCTAAAAAATCAAGTCTGAATAGTAAATAAGTCGGGTAAAAAGTTCAAATAGTAAATTGAGAAGTAGATCGAGTTGATATATTTAATTTTAAATAACTATAATATCATAGATTTTTAATAAATTTTTATCGAAATGAGTATAAGTTTTTTTTTAGGAGAAAGGACAGTGAGGCCCTTAAAATTTGAAAAAAAGATATAAAACTCATTAACATTTTAAAAAAGACATATAAGTCCTTCTCTCTTAGAAAATTCTGTTTGTTTAACAGTAAATTCATTTTTATTTACAATTACTATTATATCCTTGATATATCAATATATGAACGGAACATATTTGATTAAATACAATCACCAACCCGGCTGCCACAACCCCCAGCGGCATGTGCTTCGACAATGAGATTGGAGTCGAATGCGTAAAGCAAACAATGACAGCCGTGACGAACTTCATCTGGAGGCTATTCGGGAAAAACGCCGAAGTCGATCGCAAAAATATCCCTCAAGCTGCCTTATTCATCGATGACATGAAACCCGAGGAAATTGCTTTCACATCCAACAATGGAATCCATTTTGGTGACGATTTTATTCGAAACATTCTTGCTGATTCGACAAGCAAGAGTTCAGTGGAGTTATGTATCATGAGATGACGCACGTATGCCAGTGGAATGGCAACAATACTCTCAATGTTGGATGGCTTATTGAAGAAATTGCTGATTTTGTGAGGCTAAAGGCTGATTATGTGCCGAAAGGTTGGGCGAAACCAGGGGAGGGGACGATGAGGAATCAAGGACACAGTAGTATTGCTGCTAGATTTCTGAATTATTGCAATGATCTTAGAAATGGGCGAAATGGGTTTGTGGCTAACCTTAACAAGAAGATGAGAGATGGCTGTAATGATAATTTCATTTTGCAGTTGCTGGGGAAGAGTATTGATCAGTTGTGGAATCACTACAAGGCCCAGTACGGGAATTAATTAAGCTTAATTATGTAGCTACCTTGTAAATTATAAGGATATAATAGTAATTATAGATTAAAATAAATTTACTGTTTTTTTTTTTTGATGCGAATAAATTTACTGTTAAAACAAATGGAATGTACTAATGGAAAGGGGATTATATGTCTTTTTGAAATGTTAAGAGATTTTATATCATTGTCCCCCAAACGTTATGGGGCTCATGGTTATTTTCCCCTTTTTGATAGATAAAGTTTAATGTTGAGTAAAATACTGCTCATCTCACATTGATAAAATATCCTTTTGTAACATTATAAAAAAGAGATATTATTATTTTATGACATATCATTTTACCACTAAAATTTTTTTATAGTTTATATTTCTAACTTAATGTTTTATTTTTTATCAATTTTCCACCAAATTATTAAAATTAATAGAATTTGTAGTAAATGATTATTTTATCCTTAAACTGTATAAATATTATTTAATCCTCTAAATAAAAAAAATGAATTATATACAAAGAGATAATAGTTTTTATGCTATATATCTAAAATAATCAATTGATAGAATAGTGTATATTATAGTAATTTTGGCTTAATATATTGAAATTTCTAAATTATCATTATGACATCTACAACTATTTAACAGAATTAACAATTTAGTAGTAAAATAAACAAAACTTAACTATTAAGTGGGAAAAAAAGTAATTGTCAGAAGACTTTAGTAGTAAAATAATATGTTTTAGAAAAAATTAAGTGGTAAAATAATAATATTCCTATATTAAATTATTTTAAATATTATTTTACATCAATATAATTTTAGTAATATAAAATTGTGTTAAAATAATATATTTTATAGTGTAAATAGCCATATCCTTCTCTTTAAGGGTAATTATCTATCGGTCATCTTTTTTTTTTCTAAATATACATATCTATTTTTCTTTCTTTCTTTCTTTTTTTTAGCTCATTTTCACATGAAGTTACATTATCTTGCACCCATCCACTACCGTTTGTAAGCTGTTATAACTTTACTGACATCAAAGGAGTAAAATTATTATTTCACTTGCACATCTAAAATCGACGTCGTTTAAACATGATAAAAAAAAACACATCAACATCATTTTATAATACATACCTAGAAAACATTCTTCAATCAAAAAAAAAAAAAAAAAAAAGGAAAACTAAAACGTCAACTAATGGATTTCTTCCCAGATGACATCACCAGCCCCCACTGGCCTCCACCATCATTAGAAACTACCATGGGCGACAAAGTGGGCATGGAGAAGAAAGGGAGGAACTTGCAGTGGTTTTGATGGGAAAGAAAGGGTGGAGCGGTGATGTTGTGGGAGAGAAAGTAAAGGCACAAAAATGGAAAATTTGTAGGTATAATCGAGAAACGAAATCAAATGGGAAGCAAGTTTTGGTGCCATGGCGATTAAGAAGAACAAGAATACATTGGACGAGCAACAACAGGAGTGAGGGAGTATCATAGCTTGATTCGTCAGATTAAATTGGATTTGATTAATTATATTTGATTTTGATAGAATTATAAGTGTTGTTAATAAAATTTTGGTTTAACAAATTTTTATTTTATTAAATTTTTTATATTTAAATATTTAATTTATTTACATCTAGCATCTTAAATGTAGCCTACAATACTCTTGTGATGTCATTAGAAATTAACAATTGTTAATGGCAAAGTGGCCAGATTATACGCTTTATATTTCATAGCTAAAAATTTGAATAAATTTAAATTTTTATAATATTTTTAATAATGTAATAATCTTAAAGTAGACATGTGATAATTTTCTTATAACAAAAAATAATCAACTTTATCAATTATGATTTTATTATATTTATATATTATGTGCATTGTGCATTCGTAATATATATTTTTGGCATTTATTTAGGGTAAAATTGTAATTTTACATTTAAGGATAAGAAAATCATTTATTTAATATTTTGTTAACTCTCTTAACAGTGTGCAGACAGAAATGGACAGGTGTAATACAATGTAACTTCAAGTAGAAATCAACTAAAAAGAAAAAAAATATACATATTTTTTAAAAAGCATAAAAAAAATATATGGTCAATGAATAATTGCTCTCTCTTTAATGTATCAACTTAATTATAAATGGATATCCATATACACATAGATTAAATTCATATCCATTGTAAGTGAACATGCATAGTGAGTTGAATTGTAGTTGTTTGATAACTTGAATTAGAATTGGACAAGATTTCTTTTATAGTTGGATTGTTGGCACGCCTCTAATCTCTCCTCTAGGATGACTAAAAAACCTAACCCGATTTTTGACCCCATAAATTTTAGACTTTGACCCGAATTTTAATGTTAAAAATCAAGTTCGAGCTTAAATAATCAAGCCTGAACAAGTTTAGGTTAGGATTCGGATCTTACCTGACCCGAACAGACACTATCCGAACAAATTTCAAATTAAAAAAAAAAAAAGCCACACACACACGCATCACACACTCACACATGCATCACATTCACACACGCACGACACATGCATCACATTTACACACACACGGCACACGCATCACACTCTCAATTCTCAAAATAAAAAAAAAATAAAAAACTAACGAAGACATTACACATCTCAGTTCGCAACAGAGAATCCGCAGTTCCAAATCGCCATCGCCGCCGCCGCCGCCGCCGCCAATCCAGCAGTAGCCACAACACCAAGTCACCAACCCCCACAACTGCTGCTCCAAATCTAATCCAAGTCATCATCACCAATCCGGCAACACCAAGTCACCAACCCGCGCCAATGCTCCAATCCTCCAATCCAAGCAGCCACCTCCAATTCGGCAACAGCAAGCAAACTAATCAATCACCAGCCAGTCACGACAGCCGCGCCATCGGTAAAGAAGTAATACAAAGCTATCACCACCAATATTATCCAAAAAAAAATTTTGGGATTATTTAAATTCGTTTTCAACCTACTTAAACCTCCTTTGATTTAAATATATATCGCTGATCTTAAAAATCTTTTTGTAATTCTTTTCTTTTAACTCAATAAATAATACAAATTAAGCTTGCTAGCTAGCTATTGTTAGCACTTGCTAATCTTTTCCTCTGAACAAAAAATAAAAAAGGCCATGGGCAACATGTATGGTCGGGCTTGGGCGTTTTTTTGACTCTTTTAAGACCTATGCCTTTTATGGTAGTTGTAGGGTCGGGCTTGGGCATCCCCAGTCTCCCCATAAAACCCCTTTTTCCAATTATTTTTATTTAATTTCAAAACATCCTTTTTTCTTTTAAATACACTTTTTATCTTTTAATTTAATTTTTTTTATTTTTAAAACTTAATATAGCATTATGGTATTTTTCTTATCTTTTGTAATCATGTTTTTATCCTCCAAATAAATTAAAAAACTTTCTGGGTAATGGATGTTTGAATGTCAATTATTAAATTAAATTATACTATAATTTTAAAGTAATCTTAAGTATCAAAATTCTTAATCAGAAAGAAATAAGAAAAGAAAAATAAATTATTCCAATTTTTTGTAATTTATTTTAGCTAGATAGAAATGACCGATAGCAAACAAGGAGAAAAAAAGAATGAATTGGTTATGAATGCAAACAATTTGTTGGAAAATTTTTTAAGTGTGGTTAGTTCTTGTTTTTCCTTAAATTGTAATTTCATTTAAAATGAAGTTTTATAAGGATAATAAAGGGGTTCCAACAGTTCACTCTTTCCTTTTTTTTTTAAAGGAATGTATTGATAATTTCACTCATACGTTTTCATTTTCATTCATAAGTATATATATAAGAGCTTTCTTGCTTCTTAATTATATGTGACTGTACTAAATTAACTAATTATAAGACAAATTGTTAATGTATATTTGCAAGTTTGTTAAAGCTTGCTCCTTAATCTATATTGTTTGTACATGAGTTTATTATTTGATGAATCTTTATTATATTTGTTTCACTTCTCCACCTCCTTCACGTTAGATTATTATGTCGGCAAGTTAACTTATCTGTCTAGTTTAGTTTCTTCATTCAACTTATACCTGTCATATATATTATATCTGTTAATACAATAAAAAAATAATATCAACTTTTATAAATAACTAGATGACCTATATGACTTACATAACCCCTATATGACTTACATAACCTATATGAGGGAGACTGAGGCAATAGCGAGAAACAAGTGAATGTTTAGCCTTGATTTGTTTGATATAGCAAAGACAAATTAGTCCACTTAGTATTTGTTTTCTATTGATGATTTAGCAATTGCCAAATTTCATGATACTTTGTGCCTCATTGTTAAAGTGAGAGTATATATTTTTTAGTCTAAATATTTCTTAGTTTGTTTAAATAATAAAATAGAGTAATGTGGAGAAAAGTCTTTATGTGGAAATATTTATAGATTAAACTTAAAATTTAACCCAACAATATTAATATACTTTTTTGGTTATGTTTGATGAGCAATGCAACTTCTTTGAACTAAACAGGTATAGGTATTATAGATGTTAATAAATTTTTTATTTGCTTGATGATTTAAGTGTACTAAGAGAGTGAGACAGAGTAGTACATTTGATATTTCATTAAGAGTATTTTGGCTTTTACTCATATTTTTAGGATATCTATGTAAACCAATAAATTGAGAGATGTTTAAAATATTTTTTAAACAAATAAATGTTATTAATTAAAAATCTTTTTCTTGAACAATCCTTTAAAAATATCAACAATATACCTCACTAACTCATTTTACATGAAGATACCTCAAGACAAAAAATATCAAGTTCACTTCACGTAGATTAAATACAAGTTCATTGTAAGTGGACATATATGGTGGACATGGATATGAATATAGTCTTATAAGCAAGCATAAGACAAAATTCAAATGACAAATTATGAAGAAGTTGCAGGTAGCATAGTGGACTCTTTTAGTTTGGTTGCTTTTAAAAGAATTAACTAGAGGTGGGTAAAAAAATGAGTGACCAAATGAATCGAGTCGATTTCGATTTGATTTTTATTCATTATAAGAAACAAAAAACTGAAGTATAATACGCATCGAAATTTTTGGTTCAGTTGCTAGTTCAATGGATTAAACCAAAAATCATGTTATTTTGTAATTTTACATAACAATGACACATGACATAATTATATTAGTTAACTTAATTGTTACCATAGGCTCACTCAAAAACAATCATTAATATAAACATATACTTTTCACTATACACAACACTTTGCAATTACAATCATTATTTTGCAAGTTGTTGCTGAGAAAATGCTTAGCGAAAATGTTTTTTTTTTTTTTGTAACAACTTGTACTTCATGCTAATAAAATTATGATTGCCTATTATTTTTTGGAGTTTTCCTTTAGATATATGACAAAAATTAGTTACAAAGCTTGCAGTAAACTTGTTATGCAATAAACTCACTGCCTGCAAGATTTCAAAAAATGAATGAACATTAATTATTTTTAATTTTTTGTAATAGTTTGTACCTCACTCACTTAAGAATGTTTATAACATTTATTGAATAGAGAATTTGGAAGCTCATAAATTAGGGTCTGCTTATAATACAGCCGCTGCATGCCATACAGCTAAATTTAATATTTTATTAATAAAAAGGACAGCCGTTAGATAGAAGAAGATATATCCAACGCTGAAATGTAAAATTACTCATCTGGGCTACCGGATATACCAATTATTATTTCATCAATTAACTTATCTAAAAAATCACAGCCGTTCGTTTGCGATGCCTCTCTCTATCTCATAATAACAGCCTTTCTTTTCTCCCGACCATAATTCTCTCTGTTATTGTTTTCTCCTAAATCCAGAATTTTGGACGAATGAACTTAGTATTCAAGAATAGTCACCACCCATTACAGCAAAGAGCAAATATGTAGTTGAAGGAGTGCCATTTATTCAGGTTTGCTCGATCTTTCACTCTCGCTTCAATTTTTCGCGCTCAGCTTCAATCTATCACTCTCGGCTTCAAATCGCCACTCATAAATTCAATACTTCACTGTCGTGAATCATCTCTCTTGTTGGATCTCTCTCTTTTGTCTCCCAATAATTTCGGTGAGCTCTCTCTCTAGTTTAATAAATGATTAAAAATCTTATCATGTCATTTAAACATGCTTGAAATTTCAGTTTAATTTGATTTTGCAATTGAGAAATTATTACTTGAAATATTGGGATGATTTCTAGGGATTGATAATTGAATGATAATTTTTAGGCCCTTTCATTTTTTGTTTTTGAACAGATAAGGCTACAATTAATTCATACTGCAATATTTTATCTTGAGATTCTGTTGTTCACAAAAAGGAAAAGATCAGAAATTGAAAAAAATATATAACAGAGATTACATTATTGAGCATCAAACAGCTGAAAGTAATGGAGTTTGTTTTGATGAACTGTGAATTGGTGTTTGTCATTTTCTTGAATTATCTTCAATATAAGCGGAAAGGGATTTCTTCTCTCCAAAAAATTATTGTAAATTTCCTTTTAAATTCTAGATTCGCATGTAGCTTATTTTTCATGTTTGAATGATTTTATTAAATAATGTGCTGCTGCCAGTGGCATGAATTAATGCATTCTCGCTAGTATTCGTGATTTGGGGAAATAATCTAATTGAACAATTATATTTCTATTAATCTTATATTCGAATCCAGTGATGTTGTGGTGGTTTTATGATGATATTCTATTGTTTTGTGCCTCAAATTGGCCAATGGGTTGGGTATGTGCTGGGTATATGCCGTAAGAGGCTTGTTGTTGAATTTGCTTGACCTTGGATGTGATTTTTGCCGTGTTCATAAGAAATAGATGCAGGTCTTTGTGTGGTAATGGAATTGTCTAATTTGCATTACGATAAATTTAAGAGTCTTAAGTAACTATGCTCTGTAACCTTAAACCTTTATGTGTAAGACTTGGTGTACTTGGTTATGGAAGAATGTTAAATGTTGGCCTATCTTCATTGGTGAAGATAAATGAAGCTAGGAAAGGTTTCTAATCACTATAACCCTGACAATTTCTCTGGTGGACTTGTAATAATTTTAGTCATAACATGTAATTTGTTTTTATCAGAAGGCCCAGTTTGCTTGTAGTCTCAAATCTAGGGTAATATTTTAAATAAGTTCTGCAATATATGTTTTGCTATTTTTCTTTATTCTTTTTATTTTAATTGGTTTTAGTATTATCTGGAGGGGAATTCTGATCTGCTGAAGTTTATGAAGCTGGTACAGCAAGTAGGCCTTTATCTTAATATTAGGATTGGTCCTCACAATTGTGCTAAGTGGAATTTTGCGTAAATTACAAAGGTATAATTTTTTCAAAAAGAGCTAACAAGACACCATATTTTGTTGCTTTTTTTTGGAATGTTGAGCAAAAGTTTTCTTTCTTATTTTCAGGGGTCCTGTTTTGCTGAAGTACATTCCAGGTATCAATCCCTCGGATATACTAACCCTTTATTAGGCATAAAACATGATTTAAAACAATTCATAACATGGGTCTTGACATATTGGTTTCAATGCATTGATTTTGATCTTGGTTACAACCCCATCAGCCCGTACTCCTCATTCCCAGCAGCCTCTAATGCCTTTTTTTTTTTTTTTTTTTTAAGCATTGTACTTTGTTTTGTCAAGAAATTTGTTTGTATGACGTAGAGTTGAGGACATGGTAATAGTCATGATTTTAATGTATGCAGCAAAGATCATTATGTTGAAATTAGTCTAGGAGTTAACATTTATACTTTGAATGTATTAGATATTAGATCCAATTATTTGATTCAACCGAATCTTGTTTAAAAGTGCTTCTAAATTTTCTCATTACAAAGACTTAAGATACTGCAGCTTGCACGTTAAAACAGTTAAAGTGTTTCATGGATTTGATTAATTATGAACTTTGTAAGCATTGGTGATGCATATGGAAGGAAAATAGGAGTTTTGTTTTTCTTTTTTATGAATGCAAAGCTTCTTTTCGAATTTTGTAAATAAGACACTTTAAGATTATCTTTATCTACCATGCTTTGCAGAGCTTTAAAAGGTAACCAAATTTTCTTGAAACTCTTTTTTGTTGACCGTTGATTATTGCTACAATGATTATGACAATAATTAACCATATATAAAACTTGTTATATGAAAAATTGGCTGTATTGGTAGTTGGTAAACCAATATTGATGTCTGTAAACACAAGTTCTTAAAGTATTTGTAGTCAATCAATTCATCATTTTTTCTGTATAGTTTCATTGTCCTCTGCACCAGCCCCCCTTTTTTCGAACCCTCCTTCTCCCTATACATAGTAGTCATATTTTTACTTTAGGAATAGGATCGAAGCCCTCTTTTTTTGTTTGAAATATACACAAAATCTTAACTTTTGAACACCAATAAAACATATGGATTAAATTAAACGCATATATTAAGTTTTATCAATAACAAAACTAAAAGTAATTGTTTCGGCATATATTATTAAGTATTTTTCTTCCTACTTTCTCTCCTATACCGTTGACCTACCTTAAACAACTCTCCGTTGGTCCATTCACTATTCCCAGCCCAATTTCCGAGGCCCAAAAACAGCTTATTCTTTATCTCTTCGATGACAAATTGAATGGCATGTATGGTCTGATATATATGAAATGCTTTTACGAGTATTGTATTTGCAAAGTGTGCATAAATATCATTATCTTGCTATTATTTGTAGAAATAACACCATTCTTTCATGGTAACAGGGAAATTGTCGTGGATATAGGAGACAAAAGCATAACTCGTAGCAGCATGCGTACTCTTTTGCCAGGTGAATGGATTGATGGCGATGTAATACCAGATGCCCTATTATGTTTAATATTTAGGACTGTTCAATACTAAAGACAACTATTATGTTATAGTAATAAGTATGAACATATATCTAACTAATGAGGGCACTTTGTTTGCAATTGTTCATTTTGTTTCAGATTATAACTATGTATGCAGATTATAAGAATCTGAAAGAGGCTGAAAAAGATGTTGCTTCCCCTCGTTGTTGGTTCCTACCTACATATTACTCTGTACGATAGCCAAAAAGTTTCATTTCTCTCATTCTAACACTTATATTGAAATAGGGTAGGGTAGTGTAGTTAGTTGGCTGATCCTTTTTCTTACTTTCTCTGACTTCACCTCTCTTCTAAAGCAACCTGCACTAGCTGATTGGAGTAGCCTTAACTTTGCACAAGCTGCTGGTTTCCGAGATCGATACATGGGTCGTTTGGATACCTGTCAAAAGGTTAGCCCATAACATGAATCATTTTTCTTTTTTTATTTTACTAGTATTTTGTTACAGTTCCTTTTCATTTTAGCTGATTGATAACAAACTGGCATGCTTTTACAATTTTATTGAAGGTTTAATACTTTCTACCATGGTAGATTTATGTGCCCATAAATTGTGATGGTCATTGGTACATGCTTCTTGTTGACATTTCTCATAGAACTGCTAGTATTTGGGATTCATTGGAATCGCCGAGTCGAAGAGAGAAAATTATTAACGAGTCTTTGGCAATTGTATGTTCTGAACCTGATGAGCCGTATTTTTGTACATTTCACACTTAAATTTTTTAAATTTTGTGAGACTTATTGCTTGTTGATGTTGGCAGCTTGCCTCATTGGATTTTGTACTACGTCAAGAGGCTAGAGCTCTTTTTGGTAATCGATTTAGCTTTTTAAATTTTCAAATCTATCGTCAAACTGGTCTACCACAACAGCCAAATAGTTTTTACTGCAGCTACTATGTCATGAAGTGTATGGATGGTCCTTCTATTGTTGTCGATGACTCTTATCAGGTTTGTACATTTGTTTATTATTGGTCTTATAATATCTTTTGTGTAGGTTGATTAAAAAATAAGGATTTATTTTAGTAATAGTCAAAATGGACTTATTAAAAATGTTTTATTTTTCTTACCATACCAGCATGACTCGGATCATGCTCGCCTTCTTCTAGTTCTTTATTTGGCGCAATCTCCGCTTAACAGGATGAGGCATCGACTTATTCAAGAGGCGCGTAAGTAATAGGTTGCCTATGCAGTTATTTTTTGTTTTTCGGTTTGCCAAACCATTTTGGAGGATCCTAGAAAAGTTAGGGTAAAAGGTTGGCAATTTTTTTGTAACGCCACCCCTTTTCTTGGTATTTTGTATAGCAATTGTGTTAGTTCCTTAACCTGAGTAAGTAGACGAGGCAAGTGTAGTTCTGTTATATAATGGGTGGCCCTCTTATTTTTTGCATGAGGGTGCTTATTTGACAAACATGTGTGTTCCTGCAAGATGTAGGTGTTGTGCAGGCATACTTATTGATGGCCCTCTTTTTTTTTGGGTGAGGGTGTTTATTTAACAAGAATTTGTACATATAATGCTAACTCCAATTGATATGTTCTTATGTACAAGTTTTCTTAGTTGCTTAATTTCAGTGTTTTCTTTTTGGAAAAACTAAATTTTATAACAAATTGGCATTTTTATTTATCATAACGATCATTAGTTGAAATTTTTCAAGGGCCCATGGCTCTCAAGCACAAGGCGCCAATCGTGCGACAGGGTGAGTAAAATAGCAAGCTAAATTAATCAAGTTGGAAATACTGTTGAACCTCAAAAAGAAACAAAATTTGGATACAAAGTCACGGCTGCCATGTACCTTAATCCATGTATAATAAAGTGTAACTGAAATACAGCAAAAACTTAAAAACAAAAAGTAATTTCTATACACATAGGTATTTACTTTTTGTGAATTTCCAAATTCCTACTATGCCATTTGCCTGCCCTTCAAAAGTTTACCTTGCACACTCTTTCTAATGTGAAATTTGATTGTTATTAAATTTTTAATGTTCACTAATAAGTAATTGAAATCATCTAGAATTAGAATAAAATAGAGTTATAACGGACTGCAATAGGAATGAGGAATGACAAATAAAATAATATGCTTATTGAGATGAAGGAAACTCAATTGGAACGTTTTATATTACTATTAATATAGAACGTTATTTCTTCGCATTCATTGATTTTCATTTTGATTGTTGATTAGTTAACACATCATTTATCAATTAAGTATTTTATACCTTTTCATTAGAATAATAATATTTCCTTCACTTAAATAAAATTATTAAAATTCTAGTTAGGCAACCCAAGAGGGGGGTGAATTGGGTTTTTAAAACTTAAGCATATAAAACCACACAATTATTTAAACTAGTACCTTAATGAAATCAATAACAACAAATTTAATAATGCACAATATTAGCTTAAAAAAGGGATGAGAAATCAAACTCATGAATTTTTACGTTATTCGGCAAAATTCACCTACATTCACGTCTCCAAGCAAACCAAGCTTGAGGATTTAAATCCAGAATTTATAACAATACTTAATACAATCAAAGATTGTAAAACTTTTATTTTAATCCATTCCTTGAAAAACAACCAATTTCATAAAATACTTGGCTTATAATAAAAAACTTTTGGTTTATGAAAAATGATGATTTGTTAAACAAAATTTGAGCTTTTCAAATGCTAAACGAGGCAAACATTAAATCATGCCGGCTTTATAAGATTTATGGTAATGAAGTTCACTTTATGCTAATACTCGTTCTTGGTCGTGCCTTTGTCCATTGACTATCATGAGCTTGATTTCACTTGAAAATTTTTTTTCGTCAAGAATTAGTGAATTTGTGAAATATAATAACACATGTTTGTGTCATCAAAATTACAATCTGTATAATCGTTTAGGCTAACAATTAAGAAGGCTGGAAACAATATTTGATTTATTGAATTAATAATGTTTTAATTAAAATTCAGAGCCTTTCAAATGTTTTAAGTATATTAAAAAAAAAAAGTGGCGCAATCAATTTGATTTTCCACGCGTGAAAATAAAATTGATATTTCCCACCTCTTTTTTGGGGCTTATTGTCACGGGGTGAGTTTGATGCGCAGCAACCCGTGCGGCACTTAGGCAACTTTCAAGCGCAAAGTTACTAAGTAAGCCTTTGAGCTTCTCAACCTAGCTAAGTGGAAATGCTTAAGAGCAAAGCTAGAGAGAGAGAGAGAGCAATATAGCCAATTAGAGATTTTATTACTCAAAGAGGACTTTACAATTGAGAGCTTTACAATTGTGGTGGGTGATCCTCAAATGCTAAGTGTCTTCCCCTATTTATAGAAATGGGAGGAGTATTTATAGAAATTGGAGGAGCATTCTAGAGGCTTTACAAGTTGGCCACTTGCACAAGTGGGCAAGTTGTGCAAGTGGCTTATCTACAAGAAGGGTGTAGAGGATTCTAGAAGATGGGCCAAGCAAGCAAGCCTTGGTGGAGCTTGGCCCGTTGGGCTTCGATGACTTGGCGCTCGAGCGATGACTAGGCGGCGACTAGGCGCTCGGGCAATGACTTGGCGCTTGGGCTTGCGGTGCGGGCTTTATCACGGGCCGGCAAATGTGTGCGAGGAAGCCCAGCGCTAAACACACTCCACTATTCGCGAGGATTGTTGCGAAGTGTGGTGCGCGCGCCAAATTAGCCTTCACTCGTAGTTGGTGCGAGCGGCCCGTGACATCCTCCCCCACCTATGTTCGCGGCGTCCTCGTCGCGTTGTCGTGCTTGTAGTTCTGGATGTGCTCCGCAAATTGCCACAAGTCATCTTGACGTTCCCACGTGGCTTCGCTTTCGGGGAGGTGTTTCCACTTGACCAAGTACTCGTTGTAAGGCGGCACGCCCCTTCTTCGAATGACTCGGTCGGCAATGATGTAGTCCACATCTTTGTCGAATGCGGTGACCACGGCCGTTGGGGCTCTTCTCGATTCTCCGCGGCTTGGGTCTCCCTCGTCACCATGGTATGGCTTGAGTAGGCTCACGTGGAAGACCGGATGGATTTTGAGCCTTGGCGGAAGTTGAAGTTGGTACGAGACGTTGCCCACACGTCGTAGCACTTGGAAGGGCCCTTCGTAGCGCCTCACTAGCCCTTTGTGGACTTTCCGCAAAGTCTTGAATTGTTGAGGCAGCAACTTGATCATTACTCGATCCCCTTCCTTGTATTCGACGTGGCGTCTCCGAGTGTCGGCCCACTTCTTCATCTTCCGCGCGGCTTTGTCAAGATATGCTCGCGTGATGTCCGCTTCCTCATGCCATTCTCGAGCAATCTTGTGAGCCGCGGGGCTTTTCCCTCCATATGTCGAAGCTATGGCGTTGGGGGTCATGGGCTGAAATCCCATGATGATCTCGAACGGACTCTTGCCCGTAGCCTCGCTTCGCTGCAAATTATACGAGAATTGGGCAACATCCAGCAACTTTGCCCAATCCCGCTGATGAGCGCTCACATAATGCCGTAGATACATCTCAAGCAAGGCATTGATGCGCTCCGTTTGCCCGTCGGTTTGTGGGTGGAAGCTCGTTGAGAACTTGAGGTCGGTGCCAAGCATCTTGAAGAGCTCCATCCAAAATTTGCCGGTGAAGCGAGGGTCTCGATCACTCACGATGCTTCGTGGGACTCCCCATAGCTTCACGATATGCTTGATGAAGAGACGGGCGGCCTCGTCGGCCTTGCAATCGGCGGGTACGGCAATGAAGGTTGCATACTTGCTATGTCGGTCCACCACGACCATAATGCTCCCGCACCCTTCGGACTTCGGCAAGGTTGTGATGAAGTCCATCGAGACGCTCTCCCATGGCCTCGATGCGGGTGGTAGTGGCTCCAACAATCCCGCCGGTAGTTGGCGATCCGTCTTGTCTTGTTGGCACACAAGACAAGTCCGCACATACGCCTCGATATCATCTCTCATGTGTGGCCAAAAATACGAGGCTTAGACAAGTGCGGTAGTGCGCTCCATTCCGGGGTGACCAGCCCACCTTGAGTCATGGCACTCCTTGATGACTTCCCTCCGCAAATTTCCCCTCCGAGGCACGAAGAGGCGGTCGCCCTTGGTGAGGAGGATGCCTTCTTCTTGCCAAAATCGCCTTGTCTTGCCGTTGAGAACCCTCTCCAACAAGTCCTTTGCTAGCGGATCCTGCTGGAGACCTTCTTTGATTCGTTGGACAAGGTCGGAACTCGGCTGGCTCACACTAAGGGTTGCCAATTCTGCCTTGCGGCTTAGAGCATCCGCAACAACGTTGGCTTTGCCGGGCTTGTACTCGAGCCGGTAGTCGAACTCCGCAAGGAAATCTTGCCACCTTGCTTGCTTGGGACTCAACTTCTTTTGAGTTTGAAAGTAGCTTGTGGCTACGTTGTCCGTTAGGATCACGAAGTGTGAGCCAAGCAAGTAGTGTCGCCACACCCGTAGGCAATGGATAATAGCCGTCATCTCCTTCTCTTGCATGGTGTAGCGGCGTTCCGTATCATTTAGCTTTCGACTCTCGAACGCTATTGGGTGGCCTTCTTGCATGAGTACCCCGCCGATGGCGAAGTCGGAAGCGTCCGTGTGGACTTCGAAGGGCTTAGTGTGGTCCGGAAGAACGAGCACGGGCTCCTTGGAGATGGCCTTCTTCAAGTCTTTGAAGGCGTGTTGGCATTCCTCGGACCAATGCCATGCTCGATTCTTCTTGAGTAAGTCGGTCAAGGGCGCCGCTCTTGCCGAGTAGCCTTGAATGAAGCGGCGATAGTAGTTTACCAACCCGAGGAATGATCGAAGCTCGGGCACTTTGGTGGGTGGCTCCCATTCGAGGGTGGCATTCACCTTTGCGTTCTCCATCATCAGCTTTCCCTCCGCTATCTTGTGGCCAAGGAACTCCACCTCCCGTTGAGCAAACGAACATTTCTCGACCTTGAGGTAGAGCTCGTTCTCTCGTAGTACTTGGAGGATTTGCCGCAAGTGTTGGGCATGCTCCTCAAGTGTGGTGCTATACACCACGATATCATCCAAGTATACAACAACGAAGCGGTCGAGAAAGGGATGAAGCACCTTGTTCATGAGCGTGCTGAATGTGGCCGGCGCATTGGTGAGGCCGAATGGCATGACAAGGAACTCATACGATCCATACCTTGTGACGCATGCCGTTTTCTGCTCATCTCCCTTGGCGATGCGTACTTGGTAGTAGCCGGACCGTAGGTCAAGTTTGGTGAAGTACCGCGCCTCTCCAAGTTGATCAAACAAGTCCGCGATCAAGGGGATCGGGTACTTATTCTTGATAGTGATCTTGTTGAGCGCGTGGTAGTCGATGCACATCCGCAATGAGCCATCCTTCTTCTTTTGGAACAGCACGGGTGCACCGAATGGGGCCTTTGATGGGCGGATGTAGCCGGCATCCAGAAAATCCGCGAGTTGTCTCCGCAACTCTTCGAGCTCGGGTGGCGCCATGCGGTAGGGCGCCAAGGCTGGTGGCTTCGCACCTTGCTCCAGCTCAATGGTGTGATCAACTTCCCGCCTTGGTGGGAGCTTCTTCGGAAGTTGCGGAGGCATAACGTCTTCGAACTCATCGAGGACTCCGTGGATGAGTTGTGGGGCTTGGCTAGATGAGTCTCCGCGACCTTCCCCCTCGTTGAGCTCCCGGATTGAAACCAAGAAGCTTGGGTCCTTCCCGAAGGCCTTCTTGAATTGCATGGCCGAGAGTGCCTTGTCCGCGGTCTTGGCTCGCTCCGCGGATACCGTGCACGCCTTGCTCCCATCGAGGATGCTTAGGGAGTTGGTGGCCGGTAGTGGGAAGGCATGGACTTGGTCGAAAAACTCCATGCCTAGGACCATCTTGAAGTCGTCCATGGGCACAATGGAAAAGTCGAGCTTTCCGCTCCATGTCCCAATCGTCATGTGCACGGCTTGGGCGGTACCCGCGATTGGCTTAGCGGGTGAGTTTACCGCCTTCATGGTGCCTCCTTCCTTCGTGGCCCTAAGGCCTAGGCGCTTGGCCTCTTCCTCCGAAATGAAGTTGTGCGTTGCTCCGGTGTCTAGCAACGCTTGGACTGGTTTGCCGCTAACGGTCGCGCTCACGTACATTAGGCCATTCTTCGTGCGTGCTGACGGATGGCTCTTGAGCGCGCCAAGGCGTTGGAGAGAACTCATGCTGGGCTGGGGTTCCTCCGCGGTGGCTAAAGCTTTGCCCTTGAGGTGTGCGGCGAGGGCATTCAGCGACTTCTTTTCGGGGCAATCGCGGACCCAATGAGGGCCGTTGCAAATGAAGCATGGGCTGCGAGGCTTGGCTGGCTCCATCTTCCCCTCTTGCTTGCCTTGCCCGCCTTTGCCGCTTGGGGGTTTTTTCTGCCCCCAATCCTTCCGATTGTTGCCTTTGTCCTTCCGGCCCTCTCCCCCACCTTTGCCTTGGTTGGGCTTCTTGTCTTTGGCTTGGGTGGAGTAATCGGCAAGTGATTCCGCAATCGCAATGGCGTCGTCAAGAGTTTGCGCGCCACGCCGATCAATCTCCGCCTTGGCCCAATCCTTGAGGCCATCTTGGAAGTAGAAGAGCGAGTCCTTGTCGGACATATCGGAGATCTCAAGCATGAGGGTGACGAACTCGTTGATGTAGTCACGAACGCTACCCGTTTGCTTGAGACGACGAAGGCGAGCTCTTGCCTCTTTCTCGGCATTGCTTGGGGCAAAGTGCTTCCAAAGTTCGTGTTGGAAGTCCGCCCATGTGTTGATGGCGCAAATGCCTTTGCCCATGTCGCCATGCTTCCGCCGCCACCATAGTTATGCGGCGCCTCGAAGATAAGTGGGTGCCGTGCCCACTCTTGATGCCTCATCACGAACACCAATGGCATCGAAGTATTGGTCGAGCCCGAAGAGGAAGTTGTTCACAATGGTGGCATTGCGCGCACCATCGTAGGTGTCGGGCTTTGGCACATCTATGCGGCGGGCCTCGTTTGTGCTTGCCGAGGCCGGGCTAGCGGAGATGGTCCGCTTGTGCCACGCCCAATCCGAGCGGACTTCGTCAACCTCCGCACGGACCGCTCGCAGCTCATCTTGCACGAAGCTGCGAAGTTTTGACAACTCCTCGTGGAACACTCGGAATTCCGCCCGTAGAGTGTCCGCTTGGTCTTGCATGAGGGCCTTGGTGGCGACCGAGAATTCGCCATACTCGCCCTCAAGGCCGCTCACCCTCTCCTCCAACGATTCGAGGATGTCTTGAGAGGTGGACATGGAGACCTCGAGTGTGGCAACGCGAGGCTCTATAGCATCAACGGATGCGGCCTTGGACTTGCCGCGAGGCCTTCCTTGTCCACGGCCTTCCTCACGGCCACGGGTTGGTTCCGGTGGAACATCCACACCGACAACACCCTCATGTGAAGCGCTTGGTAGATTGGCCATTGCTTGGTGAGCTATTTGCGTGTGTGCAAACCGTAGCTCTGATACCACTTGTCACGGGGTGAGTTTGATGCGCAGCAACCCGTGCGGCACTTAGGCAACTTTCAAGCGCAAAGTTGCTAAGTAAGCCTTTGAGCTTCTCAACCTAGCTAAGTGGAAATGCTTAAGAGCAAAGCTAGAGAGAGAGAGAGAGAAATATAGCCAATGAGAGATTTTATTACTCAAAGAGGACTTTACAATTGTGGTGGGTGATCCTCAAATGCTAAGTGCCTTCCCCTATTTATAGAAATGGGAGGAGCATTCTAGAGGCTTTACAAGTTGGCCACTTGCACAAGTGGACAAGTTGTGCAAGTGGCTTATCTACAAGAAGGGTGTAGAGGATTCTAGAAGATGGGCCAAGCAAGCAAGCCTTGGTGGAGCTTGGCCCGTTGGGCTTCGATGACTTGGCGCTCGAGCGATGACTAGGCGGCGACTAGGCGCTCGGGCAATGACTTGGCGCTTGGGCTTGCGGTGCGGGCTTTATCACGGGCCGGCAAATGTGTGCGAGGAAGCCCAGCGCTAAACACACTCCACCATTCGCGAGGATTGTTGCGAAGTGTGGTGCACGCGCCAAATTAGCCTTCACTCGTAGTTGGTGCGAGCGGCCCGTGACATTATGCTACAATTATCCACATTCACGGTCGCACCATGCTAGAAATAGAATAAACCGTAGGATTCAATATTGAGTGAAAGAACGGTTGTGATTTATAATAATAATAATAATAATATTGTTATTATGTTTATTACTATTTGGTAGTTAGCACAAAATACTGAAATATTACCTGATTAGTTGGAATACACAACACAAAAATAGTGGAGTTGTGAAGTACAACTAGAGAATCAATATATGAGAAAGTATAACGAAATTCAGGAACAAATCAAACAAAAAAATAAAAATAAAAAGCATGCCTAATAATTAACCCATTGTACTGAAATTCTCACCAATTAGTTGGAATTCTCAACACAAATGTAGTGAAACCACTAGATGCAATAACAAAATCGTAAATTGAGAAAAAATAATGCATTTTAGGAACAAATCAACCGAAAATATATATGTGTATTTCATATTTGGTATTTAACGCAAAATATTGAAATATTATCTAATTAGTTGGAATACACAACACAAAAATAGTGGAATTGTGAAGTGAAACTGAAGAACCAATATATGAGAAAGTATAATGAAATTCATGAACAAATCAAACCAAAAAATAAAAAATAAAAAGCATTCCTAATAATTAACCCATTGTACTGAAATTCTCACCAATTAGTAGGAATTCTCAACACAAATGTAGTGAAACCACTAGGTGAAATAACAAAACCATAAATTGAGAAAGTACAACGCATTTTAGGAACAAATCAACCGAAAATATATATGTGTATTTCATATTTGGTATTTGACGCAAAATAATGAAATATTACCTAATTAGTTGGAATACATAACACAAAAATAGTGGAATTGTAAAGTGAAACTAGAGAACCAATATATGAGAAAGTACAACAAAATTCATGAACAAATCAAACCAAAAAAGAAAAATAAAAAGCATGCCTAATAATTAACCCATTGTACTGAAATTCTCACCAATTAGTTGGAATTCTCAACACAAATGTAGTGAAACCACTATGTGAAATAACAAAACCGTAAATTGAGAAAGTATAATGCATTTTAGGAACAAATCAACCGAAAATATATATGTGTATTTCATATTTGGTATTTGACGCAAAATATTGAAATATTACCTAATTAGTTGCAATACACAACACAAAAGTAGTGGAATTGTAAAATGAAACTAAAGAACCAATATATGAGAAAGTACAACGAAATTCATGAACAAATCAAACCAAAAAAGGAAAAAAAAACATGCCTAATAATTAACCCATCGTACTGAAATTCTCACCAATTAGTTGGAATTCTCAACACAAATGTAGTGAAACCACTAGGTGAAATAACAAAACCGTGAATTGAGAAAGTATAACGCATTTTAGGAGCAAATCAACCAAAAATATATATGTGTATTTCATATTTGGTATTTAACGCAAAATATTGAAATATTACCTAATTAGTTGGAATACACAACACAAAAATAGTGGAATTGTGAAGTGAAACTAGAGAACCAATATATGAGAAAGTACAACGAAATTAAGGAACAACTCAAATACTCTCAAGTGTTTACAAGAAATATTTTTTCCGATCCAAACTCACTTTGGTACATCACCATCTAATGGAGCTATGGGAAAAAGGTTAATCAAATCAATTGTAGTATGCATAACCTCTGCCCAAAAAGATTTAGGAAGCTTGGCATCAGAAAACATACACCTGACCATTTCTTCAATTGTTTTATTCATCCTTTCTGCAACACCATTCTATTGTGGGGTTTTGGTACTGTCTTCTCAAGTTTAATTTCATAGGATCTGAAATACTGCTTAATTAGCCATCTGCACTCACCATTATTGTATGCCCTGACACATTTTCTTCATATATCTCTCTCAACATAAGCATGAAAGAGCTTAAACGTATAAGCACCTGGTCTTTAGATTTCTAAACAAAAGCTCACACTTTTCTAGAATATTAATCAATAAAAGTCACAAAATAAAGTGCACCTCTTATTGATCTACTTTGCATCATGCAAATATCAATATGGATCAAATCAAGTACTTGCGATTTTCTAGATCAAGAAAAGCTTTTAAAAGCTACTATGTGTGTCATTCCAACTAAGCAATGAACACAAGTCTTAAGGGACATACCTACAAAGCTAGGTAAAAATCTTTTTGTGGCAAGAGTTTCTAACCCTTTCTTATCAGTATGACCAAAACTTTTATATTATGTCTCAATGTCAGAATCTTTTAATGCTATATTCGCATATTTTTTCTTTATCTTGACTTCTATCATATAAAAAGTATTTACTTTCCTCATTTTAGCTAACACTAGGAAGCCTTTGGTGAGCTTCAATTTTTCTTTACCAAATTGGTTCGTATAACCATCATCATCAAGCTATCATGTGGAGATCAAATTAAGGTAAATATCTTGTATATGTCAGACATCTTTAAGCAACAACTTACATCCCATATTAGTTTCTAAGCAAATATCTCTTGTGCCCACAAATTTGGATTTCCCCTCATTTCCCATTCGAATGTGACTACAATCATTATTAGTATAAAATGTGAAGTAATCACGATGTGTAGTAACATGAATGGAGCACCGAATCAATCAACCAATCATTGGTATGATAAGTGAGATTTACTACACTCTCATCATAAACAATACCCAAATCACCATTAATTATGGCTATAGTGTTCTCTTTGTCATTTTTCTGACCATCATCTTTTTTTTTTTTTTTGCTTGTTCTCTTTTCTACAATTTACACTCTCTTTTTATATGACCCATTTTCTTACAGTGAAAGCACTAGAGGTTTCTCTTCTATGACTTAGATCTTTCTCTCGAGTTATCATTGTTTTGCTAATGGAAATTTCTACTTTGCCTTCTCACCTATCTTTCTTGTTTTTATGAAACATGTGTATTTAACTTAGAGGGAACCACTTCAACACTCTTTATTCTAGATTCTTCATTCTATAACCTATCTATAACCATATCCAAAGTTAATTTCTCATTTGGCACTGAATTATTCACTGACACTACTAGTGTTTCCTAACTGTCAGGTAAAGAACTAAGTAACAAGAATGCTTGTAACTCATCATCTAAAATGATCTTTAGAGTAGTCAACTGATCAATTAAGCCTTGAAACTCACTAGTGTGTTCAGTTATACTGTAACCTTCTTAAATTTTAAGTTAACAAGCTTTTTCATCAAGTTAGCTTTGTTTTGTATTGTTGGCTGCTCATAAATTATTTTCAATTTCCTCCAAAGAACATCAACCCTAGATTCCTTTGCTATATGGCTGTACACACTTTGATCAATCCATGATCTAATAGTACCAACGGCCTTCTGGTTCAATTGAGCCCATTTTTTATCATCTAAATCAACGGGTATGGCTTTTTCATCTTCAATAGGCTCATGTAAGTCTTTCATATACAACAGATCCTCCATTCTAAACTTTCAAATACTATAATTTCATGACTTTAATTTAATCATGTATGTCGAGGACTCATCTATCTCAACCACATAAGTATTAAAATAAAATACACAACCTAACTCTTGGATAACACTCTATTAGGAAAGGAACCCATACAAGCAGCTGTAAATTAAGCTAAAACAAAACTGTTTCCCTCTTTGTGTGATTAAAACAGGATGTATACCACAAAAAAATAAGCAAAAAATAATCTAACACAAACACCCTTATAGTTAAAAATTAAGCTCACCTCACCATTTTAAGGCAATGACGGTTGGTGCTTGAAAAAAGTTTTCGCCACCATTCCACTAACTTTTTATCCTTAAAAATCAAAGTGCGAAGCAGCAGTGCTCAAGAGCAATTGACATTTGACAGCATAGCAATGGATTATTTCATAAATCTACAAAGTATATTGTGGCACAAACCAACTGCAGTAGCATTACCAATCTAGTAGAAAGCATGAGCTGGTAGCCTCTAGGAAAGTGACAAGTGCACCGAAAAAATCCAAAATGGATTCACATCAAGGAGCTTCCTTAGAAATTATCTTGAAAATCAAACAAAGCCAAATAGCTTTGTTGAGCATGACTCTTTTAACTGTTGTGCTTCTGCTCAACTATTAGACTGTTTGATAAACATCAACTTTTACTTCTGCTCAATCAATGGTTACCAATTATCCACCAACTTTCATGGGACAACAAATGATTTAACTACACAAATATTTTTGAAATACCAACTTTTGCTTGAGAACTAGAGTTGCCAACTACTCATGGAATTATAATCGACTACTAGAGATTTTATTACGGAGCAACTATTGATTAAAAGCTATGGCACCCAAAATGTTTGATAAATGAGAAATTTTGCTTGACAGCTAATATTTACTAACTACCTAAAATTTATATTAATGATTTTATTACACAACAACTACTGGTTCATAGTGTTGCACAAACACAAACTTTTGTTTGGCAGCCTTATCACTTCAATTCCACACATACTGCAAATCAACATCAAAATAAAAAATCTCTCGTATCTACCAAAACATTACAAAACATATAACATTAACAAAGAAAGAAAAAAAGTGGGGAAAACAAACTAGCTTCTGAGAAAAGCATACAAAACAAGAGAAATATAAATCAAAAGAGCAGCAGGGACCATGATTTGATATTTTGGTTGATTGTTTGATTGTATTTAATAAGTTCAATCTAATGTAACATGTTTAAACTTCAAAATTTTACTAGCTCAATTTAATTTTCTTTGTTGATTCGTTTAATTACTTTAATTAAATGCATTAATTTTCAATACAATGTAAATGTTTAATAGGTTTTGAGAGTAGGTTTTAATTAGGTCTTGGGATTAGGTTTTAATTTAGTAAATTATTGAATTTTTAAATTATATTTTTAATTGTTAAATTTAATTTTTACGGATCCGGATAGTCAGGATATTCGTCCGCAATCTGAAAAAATATTACCTGCATCTGAATTTGTAAAAAAAATTTACGGATGTGGATCCGAATCCGAATATAAAAATGTCAATCTGGATCTGGATGTAGGATCCAGATTTTGTCGTCCCTACTAGAAACAAACCCAACTATTACAATTGATTCAATCCTTTTATATAGAACGATTCCCATAAATTAGTTTTTTTTTTTTTTCAATTTCTAGAAATTCATGTAGGATTTACCTTGATTCAACAAATTTCTTCAAATTGACTAACTTTGATTCAATTGTTGAATGTAGGATAGCGTGATACAAGAATTTCGCGATTCCTCATTTCCATAAAATTAGAGTTTAATTTTCATTCATACAATATTTGCGGAAGAATAAAAAATTAGATTGTATAAATTATGTTGATTTGTTTAATTGTTTCCCAAGTATCACCTCAACAACATAAATCATGGAATCTTGAACAACCAATTGTTGATGATGTATTGGTGTTAGCATTTCCCATGCCTCTAAAATAAATTATTCCAATTTCCAAGAAAACAACAACGCTTTTGTTTATGTAGATTTATTGAGATTTTTTTTCCCTCTCTTTTAGGGTATTAGAAATTTACAGTGTCTGCTACAAGTATATATTTATGTTGTTATGACAAAACCTTTGGTGAAAATCATTACCTATAACTTAAGAATATTCATATTGTATCACCAAGAATCAACATTAGATTATATGGAAGCATACCTAAATCCATAATGCTGAATTTCTCTCTATAGTTGTGTGGTTGACCTTCCAGATCAACACGTTCTCTAAGATTTAAATTTCTCACTGCTCTCTCTCTTTCTGATGATGGAATGTCAGTAAAGAATTGAAAGATACATATGACCTAGGGACTATGGTCACTTATATAGACAACATTTTCCTGTTGTCATTAGGTATCTCTAATTCTGTTCATCATAGAATCAGAATATAATTATGTCTCTACACATTAAAGGTTCACATCCTATTAGATGCATTGAAGCCCATAATACTAAAAACCTAATTAGATCACTTTTAATTGGCTTAACTTTATTTGACAGTCTGTAATACATAATTATTCACATATAAGTCCAATGTTTAATTAAAGATCCAACAATGCTGGATTAAAAAATCCAACATATGTTTCATTAGTAGATGCCGTATTAGCTTAGGCTTGAATCTAAATTCGTATCATATATATTGTACTTAAGTTAGATGTAATCTTATTTTTACTCATACTATTAGCTATTATTATTTTTTGAATGGAATACATTCCTTTCAAAAAAAGAAAAAATATATTCATTTATTTTTTAAAAAATAAAATTCCAAACACTATAAATAATGATTAATTTGTACTCAATCATCTTTTTTAGTCATTTAATTTTAGGACAGAAGTTGTTGTTATAAAAATGTAAAATAGATAAGAAATTTAAATGATATATACCCATCAAAAAGGTGGAATTTATTTAAAGCCTTTGATTGCAGTAACTCCACAATTAACCAATGTCAAATCTAACTCCGCAATTAACCAATGTCAAATCTAGCTATGATGTTAATCACCTATTTACTCAGACTTAGGGTTTGTTTGGAATTACTTTTGGAAGGCTTAAAGTAATTTTAAAAATTTAAAAGTTAATTTTAGTGTTTGGTAAAAAAAAATCAAAATCACTTTTGTCAAAATCAGCCTCTTTATAGCTGATTTAAAAAAATAGGGAAGGAGTAACTTTTATATTTTTATTTTGAGAATTAATTTTATCATTTAATATAATTCCAGAAATATCCTTAAAAATTATTACCTAAACCCAAAATTATCCTTATTCAAATTGAAAACAAAATCAATATTTTAATAAATTTTTATTATAATTCATCAACATAAATTTATAATTAATTTCAATTTGTTGGTCAAATTATTATTAAATTTATTTTACTATATTATAAATTTAATTATCAATTGTTTTAAGATAAAAACAAAAATAGAAATAAATATATTATAAATTTTATTTTTAGTTAAAATTATTATAATACACACTTAAAAATATTGCATGCATATATTTTTATATGTATAAGTAAATTTTATCTTACATTATATATATTTTTGTTATTTATTTTCTCTTAACAGTTTAATAATAATATTTACCAAACGTCCATAATTAATTTTAAAACTTAGAGTACTTTTAAAAATAAAATTTATTAAATATTTAATTAATTTTTATTATAATTAATTATTTTATAATATAACTAATAATAATTATTTTAAAAATTACAGCATTTTCAATCTTAACGTTAATTCTTAAATCCGGTAACAACAAATCTAATTATAAGAATAAGAAAATCACACGAAAATCCACAGGTGGTCAACTTTTGACAAAAATCACAACAGGGTAATAACATGTGACCCCCTGAGTTTTTATTTTTTTCATATCCAATGACTCAGTTTGCCCATATCTGTTTCTGATGTGTAATTTAATGCTGCGGCCATCGCCCTACAAAATTGGGCTGATTGAATAAATTAATATAATACTTTATCATATTTGGTGTAAAACGTAACTATATAAACTCGTTCTAATAATATTAATAATGATTAATTAGGTAATTTATTGAATATATATATATATATAAAACTTTGCTAGCCGCCATTTCATCATTGACCATTGTTAGCCACCACCCGACCAATAATTATCAAAATAAATTGAAATCCTCATCACCTAACTTCTGCAACTGTCCAAGTGTTGTCATTTCATTTATCAAGAAACAGCAAAAAAAAAAAAAAAATTGCCCACTTTTAACAACACTGTTTAAAATAGAGGCAAGTGTATCATCATTGACTTTAAAGCCAATCCATCAAATTTTTGGTGAAATTTATACAGATATATAAATTAGAAATGAAAGTTTTGCTGGTATCAAAAATGACTCCAACAGATTTTGATCTTCAATACTTAACGAAAAATAAATATCCATTATGCGTAATTAGAAATTCATATTAATAGAGGGTAAGAATTTATGATCTATTAAAAAAATTACGGTCTTACTTCATTGCTTTTATAATTTATTAGTATTTTTCTGTCTTTTTTTACACGAATTTTGAAAAAAAAAAATCAAATCTTAAATGTTAAAGAGCAAATATATAATTTTAGATATTTTATTTGATTTTTTAATAATATATTTAATTTTGATCAATTTTTAATGTTAAGTTACAAACTAAATTAAATTTTAATTTGGATATTTGGATGCCACTGAATTAGGCATTTAGTTAAGCAACTAGACTAATAAATTATAAACGAATGAGATTTGTGTGTGATTTTAAAATTAATTTTGAACTTGAATTTATATATTTAGTTTATTCAACAAGGTAAATTTCATGGAATATGTCATCTGAAATTTTTGGATGGGACTTGGCCAGTGGTTCTCGGTTGGTAAGGGACCTATTTGATACATATGTATAAATATTTATCATAATTTGATAAATCATAAAGATTAAGGATCATTACCGCAGTCACAAAATAACTTTCATCACAATAAATGTGCATTTTTATTTTGTTTTTGCTTTTTTTTTTTTGAAAAAAAAAACCTTAACAGAATCAAACAAACAATTCCAGTCGCACACAAACACCGTCAGCAGTGTCTCTTTTCTAACAAAAAGATATTTTTATAGAACAGAAACAGAATTAGATTCATCATCAACCACTTGCCGTTAGTAGTCATTACAATTAAAAAGCTCAAAAAAAGAACAGCTTCCCATCAAGAGCAAAGCAAATGGCAACACTGGCAGTGAACGGAGGAGGAGCAGCAGCAGCAGCAACGCATACGCAGGCTTATTTGGAGGGCAAACCGGTGAAGGAGACGAGGGTGTTGATATCAGAGCTCTGCCGTCAATTCTATACCCTTGGATGGGTTTCTGGGACAGGTGGCAGCATCACCAGCAAGGTCCATGATGACTCGATCCCTAAGCATCAACAGCTCATCCTCATGTCACCTTCTGGTCTCTACTCTCTACCCTTTACTCAACTCTCTTCATACCCTTTTACTTGTATTGCTTTCTGGGTATATTTTTATTTTGATGCATCAATTTTATGTTTTTAGAGTTGGGTTGGTGAAGGTTTGTATTTTGATTTACTTTAGCTTGTCAAAGTTTATTATTATTTTTTTCTCTTATTAACTTCAGTTGGTCAAGCTTATATTTTTCATTTACTTTGTATTGTTCAGTGATGTTCATTTGGTTATTTGTCTGTTACTATGTACTTCTTGTATTCATTTGAGTTATTTGATTGGTTTCTCGGGTATTTCTTTTGAGTCATTTTACTTGTGCATGCTTCATTTCTCATTATCTCATTTTCTTTTCTTTTTTTTTTTTTAATTTTTTCCTTATCTTGACTTAATGCCTGGGTAAGTCTTTGATATCTGGGTATGCTTTATTTTTAGCTCAGCTGTGTGATTCTGGCATTCTGTGTTCAGTTTATGTGTTTTTGATACCTGGGTATGTTAAATCCTATAGCTCAATTCTTACTTTTTCCATTTGGTCTGTTAAGGTCTACGTGTATTTCCTCTTTTCTTTTTTTTAATCTTTTGTTATACAATTTAATCCCACTGTGTGTTGGGATTGGCATGTGAATAGGTGTGCAGAAGGAGAGAATGGAACCTGAGGACATGTATGTGTTATCTGGCAGTGGGACTATCTTGTCTTCACCATCTCCAAAACCGTACCCACATAAGCCTCCCAAGTGTTCAGATTGTGCTCCTCTTTTCATGCAGGTATTAGTTAATCTTCATCTTCATTTCAATATTAATAGGTGAGTACGAAGTTTGATTTGCTGTGAAAGGAATTTAAACTTGAATAGGGCCATTCTATTGGTGTAATTTGATGCGCACACATTAATCTCTCCTGTTGGTATTTGATTATTGTGATAATAATGGGAGCATAAGTTATTGTTTTAAGCCTTTTGCTCTGCCTTCGCTTGAAGTGTGAAAATGCATAGTAAATGAGCAGTGATGTTATCTGATGTTTGATGAACACTTCATCATAATCTAGAGTGAAAATTGGTTTGTGCTAACTGGTCGTAGACAATCCTCTAATCTGTAGCTTCTTTGTGCTCCAATTAATGAATGATTACTTGACTTACTTGACAGGTTAAGAAATCTAGTAACTTTAAGCTGTTGTCTTGTTTGAGGCATTTGAAATATCCTCATTTACCTTCCATGCGTTTGTATTAGTGATTCAGTGAGGAAAAAGAAGAAAAAGAATATTCAGACTAAAACCATAGGTCTTCGTCCTGGTTTAGTTAAAACAGTTATTTAGTGCCCAGTTTGTGTATGACTTTTTCTCAATCTTTATAAATACCTTAGTTATGGGAAGTATGCTTAGTACATATGTATTTTGCCAATTATAGTTGGTTTATTTTCATTAGTACATTTGTATTTTGTCAATTATAGTTGGTTTATTTTCATTAGGATAACCTTTCTTCATATTTCTGTTTGGGTTATTTTAATTTCCTTATAAAGTGGCAGTAGCACTTGTTTTCGTTGTCATCCAGGCATATGAGAAGCGCGATGCAGGGGCTGTTATCCACAGCCATGGGATAGAATCTTGCCTTGTGACAATGATCAATCCAATGTCAAAAGAATTTCGTGTAAGTCTGTACAATTTTCTATTTTGTTTTTCTGCATTTTCTCCCCTCATGTTCCTTTCTTCATTATAGTATCTTTATGTTCTCTTTTCCTACAATCCATTCCCCCCACGCCACCTCTTCTCTTCTGATGTTGTTTGATGAGGTTGTTTTGCTGGTGAACTTTCTTGTCGAGAAACTTGTGGAATCCTTTGGGAAAGGGTTAGAAAGCATGAGTTATCCACATATGTGAGGACAACATCTAGAATATGGTACTTTTGACACACATATTTTACCTTCTCAGTAGTGCACTGATTAATCTTGATGATATCAACTCAGGTTTATGCCATCGCTGTATTTCCAAAGAATCAACTAATTGCTCTGATAAAATACTTAAAAAGATGGCGATGTTAAGCGTCTTACAAAGGAGCTGTTCCTGTGCTGGGAGAGACCAGATCATAAACTGATGAGTGATTACACTCTTTAGCATACATAAATGCATTCATCAAGTCATAATGTTGCCTCTTTTATGTTTTGATTTGCTTGTGCTTTTTGCAACTTACAGATAACTCATATGGAGATGATAAAAGGAATCAAAGGGCACGGTTACTATGATGAACTCGTGGTTCCAATTATAGAAAACACGGCTTTTGAAAATGAGCTCACTGATTCCCTTGCTAAAGCGGTATGATTAGTTTGTTACATTTAGTTCTGCGTTGTCATTATAACAATAATTTCTCATCTTACAAATTGAGTTTACATGACACTGCAAAGAGAGACATTTAGTTTTCCTATGGATTGGAACCTGTCAATGGTCCTATCCTATGATGGCTTCTTAGGCGATTGGTTTTACAATAAACGGTTACCTAAGTAACCTTTCTGACATTTCTTTCTCATTGTACATAATATGTGTGGACGCATTTCAGTATATATAATCTGCATATCTCACTGGTCAATAAGACATGTTTCTTCTGTGAGAATATCTTTAGTTGATCACAGAGGAACCTGCCCTCTATATGAGGTGGTTTGCTTTTAATTATTTTTCCAACAATATTCTCCATTTCCATGTAAAATTTTGCAATAGACTGATTGGATTTCCCTTTCTGGTTTTCCAGATAGATGCCTATCCAAAAGCAACAGCTGTGCTTGTTCGTAATCATGGCATATATGTTTGGGGAGACTCCTGGATCAATGCTAAAACTCAGGTTTCCAATATTTATGAATGGATTTGAAGCAAATTGATCTTTTGTGCTAAATTTTACAAGGATTTTATTTGTTCATATTTCTTTTTCCCTTCTGTCAATTTTTCTATGAAGTTTACTATTGTCTATAGATGATGAAGTTAGGCCATCAACCTTTTCCCTCTGTTAATAATCACATTAAACTTTTCATTGAGTGTGTCCAAAAACTGACAAGATTCCATTGAGTATTACAGTTACTCACTTCTTGCCACTGTAATTTTAACTTGTTCAACTCCATACTTTAATACTTCCCTTCTAGAAGGAACATGGAACATTGGCTGTAACAGCTTTGTTTGCATATATGAAACATCAATTTTTGAAAAACTGTAGGCATTTGATGTTCAGAATGATCAAGGCTTTCTTTATTGCTAGAGATAGGTGTCTTGACCTCCTCATAAGCAGTCAATCCTGTTACCTTCTTGGGCATATTAATTGATGTATTCTTTATGGTGAAAGTAGTAACTTGACTTCCCATGTGCATGACTTCCCATGTGCATATATAAGTTATAGAAATATAACATGTGTATTCTTTCTTTCTCTTACTTGGTTGCATATTCTGCAGGCTGAATGTTATCACTATCTCTTTGATGCTGCTATCAAACTTCATCAACTGGGCCTAGACTGGTCTACTCCAAACCATGGTCCAACTCATAATTTCAAGTTAGGTTTAGGAAGTAATGGCAATGTAAATATGTCTGCAAAGGCAGTGACCGAAGGCTCAGATTATGGTTCTGGCTTATTCCCAGTAAGAATTTTACCTTTTGTAACTTTTAAGAGCCCTCTCCAGGTTTTGGACTCATTAATAACTCTTCTTCTCTTCTAGAAGTAAAAATCAGACTGGCTCTGAAGACTGTCTGTGTCTTTGGGGTTGGGCAATTCAAGAAATTTAGAATTATACTTTACATTGCCAGAAATACTTTTTAATTCTTGATATGGTTGCAGCGTTGCATTGTACTTGACATTGAAGGGACTACTACTCCCATATCATTTGTTTCTGAGGTTCTCTTTCCATATGCTCGTGACAATGTTGGGAAGCATTTGTCTGTGACATATGATACTGCAGAAACTCAAGATGATGTCAAGTTGTTGCGCTCTCAAGTAAGTTCTCCCCCACCCCACAAAAAAAAAAAAAAAAAAAACCAAAACATTTGCAGTAGATTATGGTGCTTGTGAAACATCCATATCTGGATTCTCTTTTGGAATATCCATATCTTTTGTGCACCAACATTTCAAAATGCTTGTTGCAGGTTGAAGATGACCTGAAACAAGGAGTTGCTGGTGCTGTACCCATCCCTCCCAGTGATGCTGGGAAAGAGGAGGTAATAGCAGCTTTAGTTGCTAATGTGGATGCAATGATAAAGGCAGATCGAAAAATCACTGCTCTAAAACAATTGCAAGTAAGCAAAATACGATTCAGAGAAAAATTATTTTTGCTATGGAGATTGGCTTTCATATATGATAATTATTTATGCAGGGTCATATATGGAGAACTGGATTTGAGAGTAGTGAATTGGAGGGAGAAGTTTTTGATGATGTACCAGAAGCCCTTGAAAAGTGGCATTCTTTGGGAACAAAGGTTTTTAGTTTTTCTTTCTCATTTTCTTGTGGATATGGCTCTAGATTTTGTATTTTCCATCTCTTTGTGTGTGCTATCATGTTATTTCTGTTGAATGTTGTGTGATATATACTACCGGAAGGCTTCTGGTAGTTTTTTACTAAAATAAATATGTCAATGTTTGTGTTACAAGTACAGTATACTAATATCATAAATACAGCTAACCGTCAGTTCTAGACTATTTAGACCACTTTCAATAAAAGTTTTCTTGATGTGATCAAGCTAAAAGCTAAAGCTTTTAGGTGGCAAAGCAGTCATCATTCTGCTTGTCATAAAGTTATACGATTCCATGAATACATTTTAAGTGCTGTTGGCAGGATAGTGCTTAGTGATTGAGCATGCATAGAAGCTTCACCAGCAATGTTGTTCTCTATTTGGTGACAGGTGTACATATATTCTAGTGGTAGCAGGCTGGCACAAAGGCTTATTTTTGGAAATTCAAATTATGGGGATTTAAGAAAATATTTATCTGGCTTTTTCGACACTGCAGTGGGGTTGGCACTTCTTGCTCTTAACTTTCTTACTGTCTCCTAAGCTTTGAGCAAAACTAAGTCCTCCTTATCTTGGTTGCAGGAACAAAAGAGAAACACGCAGTTATGTTGAAATCACAAACTCGTTGGGAGTTGATAAGCCATCTGAGATTTTATTTGTGACAGATGTATATCAAGAGGCTACAGCTGCAAAAGCTGCGGGTAAGCAGTCACTTGTTATTTTTTCTTTTAGATGATTGGATGCAGGTGCACTGTCATTGAAGAGGTTCATTTGCGATGTACACATACCTAAGCAATTTAAATAATTAAGAAGTCAAGATGCACCATTTTTAATTTATCATCCTTTTGAATTTTGAGTCACAATATCAATTAAACTTTATCAAACGTCGTTCTTATCATTTAAGAAGCTATTTTGAAAACAGTCTTACATAATGCTGTCATGAAAGCAGCCTTTCTTCTCCACTTTAGGGTACTTGTTTTAGGGTACTTGTGCAATCCCTATGAACTTCTAGCTTTAGTCCTTAGAGAGAAGGTAGTTTCATGTTCATTTTATCACTTGATGTTGATGTTTATTTCGGTTTTGTTCGATCATTTAGGTTTGGAGGTGGTAATTTCTATCCGGCCAGGAAATGGACCTCTTCCAGAGAACCATGGCTTCAAGACAATCAATTCTTTCGCGGAAATCTGAAAGCAGAGATGCTTCCATAATCATCTCAAATGTGATAGTTGTAGTTAAACTATAAGAAGAAATAATGAACCTTTTAGTCTCCTAAGATATTTTAAAAGACTCGGGTTCCTCAAATATGTTTTGTGCCTGTTGGGTGGAAGTATCATTTGCTGATATCTCGAGTGTATGTATTTCTCTTAAACTTTATCAAGCGTTACTCCCATGAAATATGAATCCTGTTAATTGCTTTCTATAGTTCAACATTTTTCAGAAAAACAATTTTGAGATATGAAGTAGTGGGTATTAGATGGAGACTTCGGCAGCCAATCAATTGTGACAAGAAAAACCCACGTCTTTGCTTCTCTGTTTAAGACTCTGGCAGCAAATAACAAATAAAATGTACAAACTCGGGTTTTGTACTACTTTTATAAGTTAAGATAATACTAATAATATGCTAATTACCTCTTGAGTTTGGTAAGCTGGGAGCCTGCTATGTTATTTTGAAAAGTTTGGAACACAAAAATGTCTTTGAGCTTCTTATCACCCTGAACCAGTAGCCAATATGGCCAAATGTGTCTTTAGGAGTGTACTTCTTGTCTCACCACTAAGTGTAACCAAAATGCGTTGTATCACAAAAGCAGAAGCTTTTGGTTTTCTTCATAACAATGCTACCCTCTGCAGCTTTGAAGGAGAACTTTCTCCGCAATGTTGAGACTAAACATGAATTCAACTGTTGGAGGAAACTATGTTTTGCTACCATTCCTTAGTTTGCCAAAGAAAGCTTCTGCTTAATACCACTTTCCACAAATTTTGAAATAATTTTAACTTTCGAAGCTTAATGTCAAAATATAAAAGATGCTAATGCTAATACTTGGAACATCACTGAATCTCCCCACAAAGAGAATTACAAAGTCCACTTGGTGAACCTGATGAGTTGAATGTTATTTTATTTTGTGTGTGTGTGGATCCTCTACTACAACCTTTCGTTTATCCTAAAAGCTAAAGGGTAACCCCTAAATCCACAAGCTCCAACCAAGGACCAAGAGATATATCAATATATCCATTTCATGTCAAAACCGATCTTTTATTTCGATTACCATTTTAAAAACTCCATAAGTTAGTATCTTCATTAGAAATTAATCCATTATATTCAATACCAACAAGAATTGGCATATAAGATTGATGTATATAATCCAACACTTAAAGTTGATTTGGAACGTCTGAAGCAACCGAAGATGGCCAAAGATAATTTGAAAACCGATACATTTCTTTAGGGGTTTGTAAGCTTTGTACCCGTATACTCTCCAACGGGACTTCGAGCATCATGAACTATATACAGGATTGAAAACCTTTTGATAGGCAGTCCTTCACAGGCAAGAAGCCCACTAATTCCAGCTCCAACAATGGCTATTTGTTTTTTCTCCATTGCACTGTTTGCAACCCTTTTTACTGTTTGATTTTGATTCGATTAATAAATATTGCATGTGCTAGCTTCAAGCTAGTCACTAATAAGACGATACATACTACTTTATCAATAAAATTGTCAAACTAAGCCCTTCACTATTTTATTCTTTCTTCCGATTTTTTTTTGAGGGAAGACAAGGAAACCCTTACTTAAGAAGGCCCAAAGTTAGATCATTGACATTCTTTCAGCCAAATTAAATTACATAAATTATGTTAGCTGACGTACATTGGAGCTTTACACCCTTTATTAATTATGCTCCTTTCTTTCTTCCAAATTAAATTATATAAAATTATATTAACTGACACACATTAGAGCTTTATACCCTTTATTAATTATATCCCGAACTTCAATCGCGTTGTTTTTTCAAGTTACCATGGCACAAGATTTTTAGAAGAGCTCAGGAGATGTTAGAATAGATCAGGAGAGATTTTAATTCTGTTACTTTCACTTTAAATTAATTTATCTCTTTGTAAACTATCCTCTAGGGAAAAAAAATGATATCCTATGAAGTCATGACTTGTGACACCCCATTTAAAATATAAATTATGTAACGCACCTATTACTCTTTATTAAAACTTAATTTATGTAATAATGTGTTATTAAAAGCTCTTCTTGAAATAATTATATTTTAATAAAAATTAGTCAAAAGAAATAGAATTACGATTTTCCCATAATGTAGTCTCTTCTTAAATAAGTATATATAAGTGATTAATAGTTAAAATAAAGAAAATAAAAAAATTAAATCACATCTATACAAGATTTTTAAAAATTCTAAAGTGCTTGAGTAAGATTTTACATTTCGATGATTTTATTCTTATCTTATTATTATTACTTTTGTTGAAAGGTATTATTATTTTGTTACTCATGGTAAGCTTGTTAATTTTAACATAAAAAAGTCAAAAAGTACAGGTCAAGTAAACTCTATCAAAGTATCAAACTCATCAAATTTGGCTTACAAAATCTATGATTCTCATGCCAGAGGCCATAGTCCATTCCACTTAACTATATGCCCTTCTTGTCTTCCCAAATATTAAGCTGAATGATTCGATTCAGCATCTGGGTAATCTCTTATTTCAATTACTGGCTCCATTATGTATGTTTGGTTTCTGATTATGTTTAAATTCACTGGCTCCATTAACTGTATGTTTGTGTTGGTATGCATGTAGGTTTGCAGAAGGAAAGAATGGAATCAGAGAACATGTGTGTGTTATCTGGAGATGGGACCTTTTTGTCTTTGCCATCTCGCAAGCCATACCCACATAACCCCGTACACCTCTTTTCTTGATGGTATCAATTACTCTTTATCACCATTTTGATATCAATAAGTCAGTATGAATATCAAGTGGCTGTACAGGACATTTGAATTGGAATCAGGTTGTCTACTGTTGCCAGTGAATACTTGCACATTGATCTGTTTTATGGCTGTTTGAATATTATGACAGTAATGGGAGCTTATGTTGCCACTTTTAGTTTCAGCATTTGATTGTAAATGCACATGATACGTTGAATTTACTGTGGAATTCAAGTGATGTTATCAGATGTTTGGATGAACAGGTTCGCGATAATCCTGTGATTCGTAGTTTCCGTGTGCTCCTATTAATTGATCATTATTCAAGTAATTTACAAATTTACTAACTATTATCTTGTTTGTGGCGTTATTTTGCACCTTTGTATTAATGAGAGAATAACTCAGAATAAGGCATATGATTATCGATTATTATTTTGTTTATCATGATTGGTTTTAATTTTATCAGGTCAATTTTTTGTTTTTCTAATTTCTGTGTTGAATTTTTCTTTTTCTAATTTATTCATGAAGTTGCATTAATGATTATTTTCCTCATCTTATGATCCAGACATATGAGATGAGTAACACTGGAGCTGAGTATCTATAGCCGTGGAATAGAAATCTTTTCTTGTGACAATGATCAATCCAATGTTCCAAAGAATTTCGTGTGAGTTTTTTAACTTTTGACAAACTGTCAAAGTTAGCGATTTGTTTCTTTTACGCGCTATTTTTCCGTGTGTCCCTTTCTTCGCTGCAGCTGCTTTGTGTTCTCTTATTCTACACCCCGCCCCTTCCCTTTTCCCTCTGTAGTGGTTTGGTGAGGCTTTATAATGGTGAACTATCTTGTTGAGAAACATGCAGTATTCTTTGGGAATGAGGAGGACACAGTTTGGGCTATGTTACTGTTACAACCAATGAATTCAGGTTGATGCCTTCACCATCTTTCTGACTAATAGAGGATGGATTAATTACTCTATTAATTTATGTGAATGGTGGGGATTCCTAAAGTTTCTTTGAAAAGCTTTTCATGTGCTGGAAGATAGCAGATTATAAGTTCCTAGGTGATTATACTTTTTAGCATGTATAAATTCTTTCATCAACTCATAGTTGCTGCCTGTTTTAGGTTTTGATTTTCTTCTGCTTCTTGCACACTTATAGATAACTTATATACAAATGATAAAAGGAATCGAAGGGCCTGGTTACTGTGATGAACTTGTGGTCACGGCTACAATATGAGCTCATTGATTCTCTTGCTAAAGCATGTGATTAGTGTTCTTATGTTTAGCTCTGTATAGTGATGACAATGTTAAACTTTTGTGTTACATATTGCACTTATGTGACACTGGAAAGGAAGATCTGATAAGTTTTCCAATGGATTGGAACCTAACAACAGTGTTAATATGCTGGCTTCATAGACAATAGATTCCCCGATAAATGGTTACCTCAAGTAAAATTTTTGACATTTCCTTTCACACTCACTCACCTTAATATATGGACACATATCAGTAGTCATCATCAGCATGTCCTTCTCTGGTCAATGAAACATTTTCTACCGTATCTTTGGTTGATCTCAGAGATACTTGCCTTCTCTATAAATTCATTTGTAGTTAATTCTTTTCCCAAGATTTTTCATTTGCATGTAGAAAATGTGCATAGGCTGATTGGATTTTCCTTTTTGGTTATTCAGATCAAAGCCCATCCAAAAACAACAGCAGTTCTTGTTCGTAATCATGATTGGAGAGCTGGGGAGGTGATCGGTAGGGTGGCTTAATGGCCTTCACATCCGCTTCTGCTGTGAGGCTGTAGCAATGACCTCTGCGCATTCTATTAGATACTTCATGGCATATATATTTGGGGAGATTCATGGATTAGCACTAAAACTTGGATTTCTTCTATTTATGAAAGGATTCGAATAAAGTTGGGATGCATTTGTCTGCGAGACATGAGACTGCAGGAACTAAAGATGATATCAAGATTTTGCACTCTCAAGGAAGTTTTTTATACGTTTTCAGTAGATAGTGATACTTATGGGATATCCATATCTTTTCTACCTCACTGTTTCAAAATGCTCGTTGCAGGTTGAAGATGACCTGCAACTTCTTCAACCTGCAACAAGGAATTGTTGGTGCTGTACCTATCCCTCCCAGTGATGCTGGGAAAGAGGAGGTAATAGCAGCTTTAATTGACAATGTAGATGCAATGATAAGGGCTCATTGAAAAATCACTGCACTAAAACAATTCCAAGCAAGCAAAATATGATTCAAGGAAAAATATTTTTGCATGGAGCTTGGCTTTTATATCTGATACTTATTTATGCAGGGTCATAAAGGAGGAACTGGATTTGAGATAATGAATTGGAAGGAAGTTTTTTAATGATGTAGCAGAAGCCCTGAAAAGCCGCCTTCTCTGGGAACAAAGGTTTTTTAGTTTTCTTTCCATTTTCTTTTGAATTTTCTCGTCCATATGGATCTAACTTGTGTTTTTCCCTCTATAACTTTGTGAGTGCTATCATGCTGTTGCTGTACCACATCAATAGTGTGGCACAATAACTGATATACAAATATCTACAATACAATACTGCAATTGAATTTCTATTTAGACCATGCACGATCATTAGATTGTTCTGATAAGTCAAGCTAAGCTCGTGGGTGCTGAAGCAGTTATTTTCATTTCCTTGCAATGCAACTATCTGGCTTCGGAATTTATTTGAAGTTTTGTTCTCTTGGCAGTACTTTTGCCAATT